>JASAND010029177.1:0-18093 GCA_030248195.1 Trissonchulus latispiculum | reverse complement strand
ATATTTTACATGCGACGAAGGAGCACTTTTTGTTCTTGTAATATTACTATATAATTGTCAATATTGATTATTGGCGTTAATAATTGATGATACCGGTGAAAGAAAAAGACGAATCCAACTGCTGTAAGCAGTGGATTTTTCCAAACACAGGATAAAAATGAAGTTATATATAACTTATATATACTTTATATATACTTTATAATATATACATATATATATATATACGTATAAATATATAGTCGACATTTTAATCAATTTTGATCATGTTTGATTCAAACCAATTGTAGAAATGAAGCTCTCAGCTTTCTTACCACTGTAGGCATAGACGCGAAAGTTAGTCTCAACCACCAAATAGCCAGTGGTTGTTGCCTCAGCGGCAAATACGCTCCGACTGCCCAAAAGCTGGACAGCCAAATGAGTTGGATAGAATCGCATGGATTTACGCTGCAATCAAAAAGTAATAGAAAAATCCCAAAAACACAAACATTTGAGCAATCTATACGCAAAGGAACTTTGGAGGACAAACTGTCTGTTAAGGCGACAGGAATAAAACACTGCCGAGCGCTGGTCAGAGTCCAGACTTAGTCTACTGTGTCGTCTAGAAGACTAACTGAGGCTGCTTCACAACAAGTAATCCAAAAAGACCAGATCTAAAGCAAGTCTTTTTAAGACGTTCGACTGATTAGCGAAATAGTGGACAAATTCAAGCGGTAACTAATAAAATTTGTTTTTCATGTAGCGCAGTTGCTTTTGCTTTTCTAAATCTATAATTTCTTTTTGCTAGAATTAAGAGTTGGTTGGGAACAAAATCTACGAATGAAACTTAAACGAGATTAGGTAGCACGTTCAAAACTAACTTTAGTTTGGAATACAAGACCAATTTCTCGCAGATGTTGTAGAAAATCTTGCAAGCCATCCGAAAAAGGAGCACTGCTGTAGGCCTAAAACAGAATTAGAAGATAGCGACAACAATATCCACAACAATCTTCTGCATTATTTAATATATACTAAATACCAATAATTTACAAAAATTGGAATCGTTCGTCGAAAATATACTTTTTACTGAGATTTATAGCACGAATTGAATGACAAAGCTTTTCTGCTCATCCGCATATTGCATTTAGCAATTTTTCTTTTCGTGGCAACGTAATTGCTTAGTACGTGCTTGAACCAAGAAGCGAGCAACTGATTTATGGCGTACACTAAGTGACACTTCCAGGTCAGGTTTAGTTAAAATTAACTCTAAGATAACTATAAGAACTAAACAAACTAGTACGTAAATTAAGGCCCGGAATTATATATGGTTGGCGTATTTATTGAATCGAATGGACTAAGCGCCCTAAAGCACATACCAGTTTTTTCTTGTTTAATAATCAGCCGGCCAACCAAAGGCTTAATAGGACATCAAGTAATATGATAACGATCAGTGGAATTTGCCCAAGGAAGGAAATTCAATATATACCTCTCCCTAGTGAGCGATGTAAGATGCTTAATCAAATAACAACCTCCAAGGAGAACCTTAAGTTATAGACAAATGAAGCACGAAACCTTGTCTAACGAGTACTTCTGGAGCAAGAGTTGTCTTTTTCAAAACTAGTGTGTTCACTATCCATAGTTAGCGCACATTTGTAGACACATTTGAACACATTTGAAGTTTCATGGGAAAACGTAGAGAAGCAAGCTAATGTGCATTTTTTATAAAAAGTGGCTTCGGCATTTCTACTCTGTCATTAATGGTTTGTTTTTATAGATACATGTAATGATGGGACCTATTAAAATAATACTGCGAAACTATGAACCGTATGTATTCCCTTGTGGAATCGAACGACTGCGTGCATACCCGTTTAAGCGCACCGAGTCAAACTATGACAGCAGTCAGTGCTATGCAGAAGCAGAGGGAACGGCAGTGGAATTTCTGATCCTCATACTGAGCATCTTGAAGCCATCAAATATTTCCGTTGTGGAAGTGGAACCAGCTACTGCATGGGAGGATTTGATTGGCTGTTTAATCAACGGTAAGAAATTATCGTAACAATTGTCATAACTCACGGCAGGAAATCTCAGAAATTGTGGTTTATGACGTTCGTGTTAACCAACTATTGACAACAATGTAGTATAATGCTTGAATGAACAGACATTTTAGTGAAAAGGAATAAAAGAAGTATTATCAAAACAACATTCAAGATGCTTGTTTGCATTGAATTATTTTCAGGGACAGCAGACATAACCCCACCTATGGTATACATGACTGAATTATCAATGGGACAAACCTTCTATGTAACGCCTCCAGTTTACTATCTCAAAAAAGTTTACTTAGTCCATCACCCTAAGTTAGTAAAAATTGTTCCTCTTTTTGATGCCTTTAACATCCGAGTATGGCTGATTGGAATCTTCAACTATATTCTGGTATCTACAGTTCTCTTTCTCTTTAAATATATCACCACAGTGAAGTTTACAAATCCTCCAAAGCATGTTGCCACATTTTGGTTCAATACAGGTATATATATAATTGTCAAAACCAAAATGGAAAGAAGTAACATCATATCAGTTTAAAGTTCGCATAATAACCTTTTACTGTATGTATGCTTGTGCTAATAAATGATATGATATGATATATGATATGATAATATTACAATACGTGCATACATACAAAAACTATATATGTGCATACAATTTTTCAGCAACAAACAATACTTGAACCGGAGACCCTGCAGATTAAGCAAGTATCGAGATCGACCCTAGCATAAATTCTGCTAAATTTTATAATTTTTTTGCCATTTTTGCCTAAGAGTTTGCTTGATTTAGTTTAATTTTAAGAGCATTTTGTCGTGTGGTTTCAACAAATAAAAGTTATTATGATAGTGATATTTGCACATAATTCTAGCAAAATGTTTAGGTTACATTTGCAAGCTTCTGGTACGGTCAACGTACAATGCCGGGTTAATTTTTAACATAAATTGTAACTCCTATAGTGTAAGAATATGAACTAAATAAGCAAAATGCAGAATTCTTATTTTAGGATATGCCTTACTCTTTGGACAACGACAACGAAAATTATGGAATAATTCTTTTCAAACAATGCTCGTACTAACAACGTGGTGCTTAGCAGCTAGAATTGGACTAAACCTATTTTTTACATTTTTGGTTGCATATTTCAAACCTCAAACACAGCTGGCTGTAGCTCTACCGCAGTATACAAATGTGCAAGTAAGTATACGATAATTTGAACAGCTTTGTCTTTCAGTTTAAATTAAATTAGCCAACAAATAATAGAGGATGGCAAAAATATTCCTTCATTTTGATGGAAACTGTCTTTGTTTACCTAAATGTTTAACGCGATTTTAGCAATTAAGCGGGCTCCTGCAGAAACACTACATACCCGTGTATGCCGCCACCGAAAAATACTCAGTTAGTGGACTTTACAATGATGAAGACATCGCAACTGATCTTAATCGTTCAGACTATGTGGTATGTAATAATATTCAATCCTCAATCATTCCTTAGCATGATGTCTAGCTAGTTTAAATTGGCGCAACAACTATTCGCTATGGAGAAGCTAATACCTGAGTTTGTTGTATAACTGTTAGCTATACCCACAGTTTTACGCAGATTTCATTCAATTTAACAAGTAACAATTAAATTTAATCTTTAGGTTACTGAAACAGCCAGAGAGGCAGATGAGTACGTTTCACGAACACCAAAAACCCTGCGCCTGGGCATGGAACACGTACGAGCACTATTCTTAACCTTTACGCCAGAACATTCTCACTTGCGCTATGGTATGACCGACAACAGTTTCAGTTACATGCAAACAACTCTAGTATCCAAGAAGTATCCAGAGCTTGCTCAACGAGTCCAAAACATCACTCACTATATTGTTGATGCAGGCTTTGCTGACTACTTTCAAAAACAATATGGACAGTAAGAACTAGAAGTAGTTTTTCAAAGTAGATGCTAATTTAACTAAAGGATACGTAAATCAGTCAAAATAAAAATTATTTGGGGCTGATAGCTTTATAAACGACGTGATTGAGATGGGACCCTGGGTTTGCCAGTTTAAGTAACAACATCATTTGTTTGTATTCTTTCGAGCGAATTATTGGTAATTAAGTTTAGATACAAATACGATAGTTTAAACACCACTATTCTGCACTAGAAAGTTCCGTGAACCAAGCTTTTATCAACACTGTTTCACAAATACGTTCAGTCTGCTAATAAAATTTAATTTAGACAAACACATCGAATGCAAAGTAAATTGGAAAATATTAATCTCAGTGGACTATCACTCAACTCATTCGCTGGAACACTTATGCTGTACGCTTCATGCCTGGGCTTCAACTTATCAGTACTGATCATGGAGATATTGTTTCACAAATTCTACAACAAGACGTACCTATGAATATGCCATATTAATGAATATCATTAATAGCAAGGTGATATCATTAACAACAGGGTGTCTGTGTTCAGCTATTTGACCGTGTGCATGCTAAAACTATATGCATATAATTTCTGAGCAGCTGGCACTATTGCGGGTTGTTAGTTTAGTTTCATATCCCTGGAACGAATAAATTCTTGACTTAATTTCGTAATATATGCCAGTCAAAATGTACAGAACTTTTAACTTGGTATACGGATGCCATTAGCAAAATGAGTTACAAAAACATACTGAGCTGACCACTAGATCAAATCTAAATTTTGCATCGTAATACCTTTCCAAGATTATAATGGTGGTTCTTGATGTAGCGATGAAAGAATACGTTCCATATGCATTCAACTGCGGAATAGAACAGTTTGTGCATTTCGGCGGTTTATCATTGGTGCCAAATAGTCAGCGCAAGGTTTACGAAGCATGTGTTCCCGGTATAGCGTTGGAACTATTTGATATAATAGTACAAGCATTAAAACCAATCGACATACAAATTACGCGAGTTCCCGATAGTGTGCACTGGAAGACGCTTACAGATTTGGCTCGAAATGGTATAATAATTATACTGTTCACTGTTATATTTTATATATCTATACATGTATTCATAATTATAAGTGGATGCTTGTATCCGCAATTACAAATGTGCATAATAACATAACAAGCATCAGAGTACACTATAATACAAGGGGAATACAACTAAATGTTCAGTGAACGATTAACTCAAAACTCCAAAGTATATACTGACTCCAAACTGAGTTTAAGAAAGTTTCAAATTTCGCATGATGCAAACCGTTCACAACATGCACCACAAGGTATATATACTTTCAATACACTACCATCGAATGAAATTGATGAATGTATCACGCATAAATATAATCAACTCGTGAGCGGTATTATAGGCGCGATAGCGACTCCCTATAATATGGGCGGTCTTTAGAGACCCGTTCGAGCACCGTACCAATCTATTATTTTAAATAATTATTAAGAATTACGAGAACAGCCTTATACGAACATAGTTGCAGAGTTATGCTGGCAAACTGTTCCTGAAAAACTGCCGGCACCAAGTCTGGACAGTTTCCGCGAATATGGGTTGTTCAGTGAAGCTCGTCCATAGTAATACTCTCCTAGCATTTACAACCTGCCCTCCCATACTAACGTGTTAAAGCCTAGTCCTCTGTGCGCTTAAAACCTAATGTCGCCCATATTGCATTTTTCAGGCTCCATAGGAGCATATTTGTTCTTGTATAGTATATCACTTACATTTTGATGTATTTCAGGCACCACCGATCTAATACCCCCTATACTATACAGCAGCCCTATTAACGATGACACATTTTCGTTTACGTCTATGCCTATGTTCATTCTGTCATGTTCTTTTGTTCTAAATCCAAAAAAGCCCTTACTGCTGATACCACTATTCGGAGCTTTTCAGACAACAGTTTGGATGAGTGGAATTCTAATTTACACTGCAACCGTCTCTATCCTTTCATTCTACAGATATAAGTTTACAGAAAGCGAAGCTACATTCGGAAAAACACTTGCTACAGTAGGTATGCAGTTTAATGAATTCGAAAGAAAGCTTAACGTCGTCATTGTGAATAAGAATTCTGTCTGTTTAACGTGCTGGTATTTATAGCAAGTCATCCTAATGACCTGAAATATCGCTTAACGACCTTACTAGTGTTCCCAATCGTGCTGATACAACTTTTAATCGTGTATGAAAAAGTTTTTATTTTGACCAAAATTAAATATTTGACAAAAAATTGTTAGGCTGAGTTTTTCAATTTTAACTGGTTTTCGAATTTTTTAGCCATTATTAATATTAGACACAACCTAGACTATAAATTGCAAAAAATAAAAAATTTTAAAGTTTTTGAATTTTAAGCTCGAATCAGACTACTTTCGGTGAGCGGACAGCTTGCAGATATATAAATCTGCTGTGCCGAAAATCGAGATTTACCAGAAAATGCCATTTCTTTTTAAATGTCATTTATTCATTCATATTTAATGACTGTGAATATCTGGCAACTTAAATTAATCCATAGTAGCAATATTCAGACATATTCTAGGCGTGAAGAGTGCCGGGGGGAGTAAAATTAGGAAAGGGGGGAGTATAAATAAAATAACGTTATTCGTCCCAACCGCAATTTCCAAAGCGTCTGTAAACATATATGGAAATGAATATCTCCGCGCCACCCGTTTTCGTCCTCCCCCAACCAGTTTATTTCACTATTTTACGATAACAAAATCAACAATTTTTTTGGTCACTGCTACGCCCTTGTAATGGCAAGCCAGCAGCTAGCTAAGCATCTGTAACGTTGATCGTTAAATGCTGAAGAAAATTTATGTTTTAAACAAGGTTTTCTCATACTTCGAGTAATATTGTGTTTTCAAATTTGGCGTACGAATTTACCAAAACCTATTGCAGGGTCATTTTTACTAGTTTTCCATTTGAGTTAAGAACAAGTGAGATATCACTTGTTGAATTTTGAAAAATGGCATCAATTTGCGTTTTTAGTAATTTTCTCTCGTCATGTTAAACAGTAACTAAAATGCTGAAAAATGACCCTCGGCAAGATATTCCTGTCTCCGTATACGAAATTTCAGCTCTCTAACATAATTTAATCGAAAGTAATCCTTGTTCAAAATTTTATTTTAATTTTTTCAATTTGTGAGTTACCGCCTAACAACGAAAGTTACATTTTCAGGGAATATGCAAGTTTTTGGCTATTTAATTCTTTAAAGAGGTCAAATATAAAGGTTGCCATTACAAATTTTTCAGTCTACACCGGTGCGGTAAACGATACCACCACCTTAAGGGAAAAATACTAAACGTATATTATAATTAGGAAGCTCTCAAACCATACGTATGTAAGCCATACAAATTGAAAAGGCTCGGTCAATTGAATCAATAGTTTATAATAGCAAAAGTGAGATA
The DNA here is from genome assembly GCA_030248195.1 of Trissonchulus latispiculum. Classification (NCBI taxonomy): domain Eukaryota; kingdom Metazoa; phylum Nematoda; class Enoplea; order Enoplida; family Ironidae; genus Trissonchulus; species Trissonchulus latispiculum. The sequence continues at coordinate 10,729 of JASAND010029177.1, read as the reverse complement.
CTCATCTCTGCTGTATAAGCTTGCGAGGCGTTCAGCCAAAATCTCGGCGTGGCACCGCATATCATTGTTGAAAGTGCTATCTAATATTTGTTGTTAAAGAATTCTCTCTATAAGAAATCCCTGGTGTTTCTTATATGCATTTGAATTAAAACGCACCTGATTATGTAATCGCTTAAGCTTCACAATGTCAAAGTTACGTGCACAGAACATTCAATACAACCCAATTCCATCTATCTATCTTTTTCCCCAACTAACATGCAGGCCCTTCTCCCCCCTGTCCCCTCCCCCCAGTCCCCCCCCCAGCGTACCTCAAAGATCTCGTTGTTAAACATTGTTTTTTTTTGTTGGTTGGTATTTGTGTTGGGATGAGAAGTGTATATACCAATGGTAACTAAAATGAATCTGATTGGATGTAGTAGAAACAGTAGCTGTAGCCCGTTAATAGCCTTTTCAGAACTTTATACACGGTGCGTCATTCATGACGCGCCATGTCATACCTATGAATGATTATACACGGAGCGTGTCTTAGGCTGGACTACCAGTCAGGCCTTCAGAACTTTTTACACGGTGTGTCTTAGTGGTGTAGTTTACCGTCATGGCCTTCAGAACTTTGCATACTTGGTGCGTTATCTTAGGTAGTAGCCCACCGCGCCTGGCTTTCAGAACTTTTACACGGTGCGTTATCTTAGAGCGGGCCTATCAAACGGCGGCTTTCAGAACTTTACACGAAAAATTATCTTAGGCGGAAGGTTATTTTAAACCCATCCAGTACCGGGTAACTTGACAGGAATTATATACTGACAATTTTCTTGCTCATTTAGTGGGTCACGAACCAATTAAATTGGATTTTATTTTGACCATTTGGACTACAAAGACACATTTTATTACGCTAGAAGCGGTACTCCTCCGAGATCTTGGAGGTACAATCCCCCCGGGTTTCCAATAACACACCCCCCCCCCCCCCGCCCTTTGGGGGGTCCTCCCTCTGTTCCCTCTTGGGCTCCTGCCATGTGCCCTACGATAGCATTTACCCCCCCGGTCTGCCGGTTCGGTCCTTTGGGGGTCCTCCGTGCAAAAATGTTCCCTCCAGGCCGCCCCCGACGCCGACCCCCCCCGCCCCTAGGGCCCCGCTGTTCGCCTCCCCGGGTTCATTTGATCCCTCCCGCCTCATTCGTTTCCCTCGTCCGGCCCCGGCGGCGCCCAGGCCGCTGGGCCGTTTGGGGGCCCCGGTTTCGCCTCACCAAGGGCTTTCATTTGATACCAAACTTGTACACTTCTCACAATCATTTTACCCCCCCCCCCCCCCTTAATTGGTCCTCCGATGACAAATGTTCAAGGGATTACAGTGACAGCCAATCTGCCCTTTTGAAAATCGTTTTTGCATATTTGACCTCCGCCCTGTCGGCCCCGCCGTTGGTCCACCTTTTGGAGGGTCTCCCGCAAAAATGTTCCCTCAATTATTGTTTTCATTTGATACCAAACTTAGCCACTTTAGGAAAAATCGATTTTGGGCATTTTACCTCCGGACCTCATTTCCCCCCGTTAGCAATGTTTCCTTGGAGGGTCTCCATGACAAAATACCGCTACCCTTTCATTTGATATCAAACTTGACCGCCTTAGGAAAAATCGATTTTTTAGGCCGTTTACCCCACCCCCCGTACCCCCTAGGCCCCATACAAAAATAATCACCACCACCGACGATACCAGACAGGCTACTGAAAACGATTTTCCGTTGCCACGAATTATAACTGACCCCGCCACTACAGGGGCCGGGCGAAACCACGATACTTAATTAAAACCCGCACCCCACCGCAAATAAACACAGACTGCTTACTCTTGGCCCACAATCAGGTGCTAATGCGCCTCCCCTAATACAAAAGGACATCACTCTTCCTATCACTCCCCACTCGGGATTTCGGCGTTACCTGACTCCGCTTTCTGTCTGAGCGTACCTCCGTCTCGTTGTTAAACGTTTATACCAAGCTTATTATATTAGAAACAGCAGACCAATAAAGGTCTCACTTTTCGATGCCTTTTATTCGCCGCGTACTCCTCCGTTCCTGGGGGTACCTTCGAGCACGTACTTTGCATAAACTGTTGTTTATGTGATCCGAGCAATCACACGAGTTAATAATAATAGGTCTCTCCCCCCCGCTTATGTGTTGAGGTTCCGCAAGCTTATGGTTTATAGAGATGGAGGTTCTCTTTTCCAATTAGAGAAATTCTTTGCTTATGTGATTTTATTTAAGATATGGTCTATTGTTTTATCAACGACGAAACTGTTTCTGGAGAAGATCTACTGCAACGAAGGTATTGATAACCGTATGGTGCTCAATGGCGCGGGTTGGAATTAGCCTTTATCTGGCATATTTACTCAAATATTTTGAGCCAAACGACCAATATCTCAGTATCAACCGAAATTTGTTCAGCAATGTCCAGGTTAGTATTGCTAAACACATACAAATAATCTCAAGCGACAAAACAACTAATTGACGAACAGTTTAATAGGACTACAGTAGAAATAACCGTACCAAATTTATCCAAAGAGTAGAATACATGTTTAATCTTATTAAATCGACTAAAGTGGGTAATCCATCTCATGTTTTATTTCATAGTAGATAAACAGGGCTCTCTACACTTAGTGGGAAAATCTTTCAAATCGCCGACACTGCACACGCTTTATTGCCGAAAAAACTACTCAAGTTGTCCTCTACTGGGAATATAATAAATCGAAATAGTTGGAAATGATGTTAGCTTTATTTCAGGGACTATCAAAACTTCTCCAGGCAAACTATAAAATGATACACGTGAGTACCGAGAAGGACGTAATGGAGCTATTATATAATCAAGATGATATAAGGAAACTGCTCCTAAAGCACCCTCCAACGGTAGCAGTTTTGCTTTTACGTGTTAATGTTTCTAAGCAAAATACAGAACCTTTTCATTTTGGATCCCATCATAAAATATGATATGTTTATTTTGCCAAGAATATACAATTTATTAATAACAATATGCTTAAGTTATTTGACGGCGGCTATCATCTGCAAGTCTTTACACAACCGAGTACGTAGAAACCTGGGCCGCGCTGCAAGATTCGCCTAAGCTAGGAGTGCCATCAATCACTCCAAACTTTTTCCAGCGAAACTTCGGAGAAATCTTTTGAAACAGGGTTAGGAAGCCTCCTAACCCCTCCTAGACAGCTTCATTACCAACTGTTTCAATACAAAAACAAGACAATTACATTATGTATCAGATCGCCTGAATACGTTCAACTGATCTGTCAATTTTTTTATTTACTAGGTACTTCTCACGGATAAAGAAGCCTACAACTATGTGCTTAATACTCCCGGTACAATCTGCCTGGGACTAGAAAATGTGAGAGCCGAATACTACACGTCTTTGGATGAGAGCAACAGGCTGCGTCAGGCATCGTTGGGAAGTGACATGAACTTTCAACAAAGTTTGTTTGTATCTAGAAAGTATCCGCGTCTACTTGATCAAATAAATCTTCTGGTTATTCGGATGCATCAAGCCGGAATTGTGCAGATTTTGATGGAAAAATACAAACAGTAAGTATAAATGTACAACAGAGTTGGACGGTTATAAATCTCATTGTCCTAACGAAATAGTCGCAAATTTCTACGGAGGTGCGAAAACGTTTGTCCGTTTCTAGAACCACTTTCAACATCATTGGAGCTGGAAGTATGCCGTTGACTGCTGCTAGCTGACTCATGCTTTGGAACCGCTAGAGCGAGACTAGCGATACTGATAATGATTGTAGTTATAGCGGTATACGTAGAAAACAGGTTATTCTTATCATCTTTTTTAGCATTTCTAGGCCATTTTATTTCCCTCACTTTTTTGGCCTAGAGAAAGCTCAGAACAGTGATGGTCGTAAGATCGACAGTGATCATGGAAAGGCATCCAATATTTTTGTGTCATTCTTATGTATTTCAGGGAAAACCTTCGCGAGGCCGCAATGTCGAGCACAAGACTGAAAGGGCTATCAATACCAGCCTATGGCGGCCTATTTCACATCTACTTTATCTGGTTACTGTTTACAATCGGAGCCCTTGGCGCCGAAATACTCAGTCACTGGGCCAGACTGCGGAGTCGACGTCTGTCAATCCTGCTTCTTGAGTCAACCACAGCGCAGAGCTTGTCTATCCAACGTTTGCTTACAGTTAAATGACACTACTACTACTACTACTATATATTATGTACTCTTGCTATTACGTCAAAAAAGTGAAGCAAACTGGCTGGAGACGAATTCGTAAAGGATATTAGGCATTACTCCACCCATATTGGCTCGCTCTCTCTCCTGTTTTGGACTAAAGGCTTTATTTTGTTGCCTTTTCCGGCGTAAAGCAGAGCAGAGTTAGGAATAACTCCTGTAACTAGTTAAACTCCACTCAAGCTTGAACTTCCTTCTTTTAACACTTTCATAAAAAAGGTGGAGTTAAATTTAATCAATTTGACTCTGCTTTTCTCTTCCTGCAAAGCCCTGTAATCATTGATAGCATTACACAGTTTTAATAAACATGGAAAAGTATTGTTAGACGGCCTGTAAAGCTGGTGTGACTTTATACTGAAATTAATATGTCTATTAAACTGTTTCGTAACCGTAATGTCTTGTCAACCGTCTGCATTTGGTATCCATTGTTGTCTTCTCATATATATTATGCCAATTAATTAATTAATTGATTCACTTGTAAATTGAGCGTCAACAACAAACTGTCACAAAAATGGGAAAAGTTGGTCATCAAAATTATGCAGTTTACGCTATTAACGTAAAATTAAGTTCGTCCAGATCTGTATATAAAAGAAAAAAACCGAATGAACTATGGGGTACTGAGCCCCAGAACAGATGCAAGAATGCATCAAACGACCTCTCAATCACTCCTTCCATGAAAAACTTCCAAATTGTGATATTCTCATTTTAAATTAACAAAAACAGCGAAACTATGTCAATCTATGGGCGGCACTTTTTGGTGAGTGAGACTAGGCAAAACCTTGGGAACTGTCTCCATGGAAAATTCGATGGACATGGACACCATTAAAATGGAAATCTCCACAGGTGTCCCCTGGCATCCGACTGGTCAACGGCGCTAAATGGTTTCCAATTCTACGGGGCTCGGCTGATCCTTCCCTGTTTTTTCTATTTCTTCTTTCTCTTCTTTTCTGTCATATAGCTGGATACCTCCTGTCTGTAAATTATGCTGCCGAGCTAGTGGACCGCTTCTATTGCCCTATTCCGAGCTTCGCTTTAAGGTGGTGGTATCCTTTTGTGCAGTGTTTTTGTGGTGATTTTTTAAAACGCTATAACTTTCGCAATTTTGGGAGTTGGAAAGAGCTTTATACATCGTTTTAAAGCTTATAATCAGGACATTCATATACGCTTACGAAACTAGCAAAATTATTAAAAAACTACAGACATTTTCTGACATAACGGCTAAATATAGACCAAAATTTTTTGAACATTGATTTTTCAAAACTGCGGAACCAGACAAAATTTCTTTTTGCGCTATCATAGAGAGGAGATATGGACCGAGGGACGTTTTTTGGGGTTTTGCTCAGTATCACTCAACGGTTGAGAAATTTCGCAAAATGCACGGAAGCACTGAATTTTCAAAATTTGCACTAAATTTTCTCGAAACTGCGAACGTTTTAGCAAAACCAAGAAAAACGTCCCTCCGCAATTGTGCGAATTTCCATTTTGCCAAATCCGGAATCTGTGGAGTAGTTTTTGAGAAATCGATGTTTTAAAAAACAAAATAACCGCAGTTTTGCTCAAAATGGTTTTCCGGCCAAATCTCTAGCTGAATGCAATAAAAGTCCGGCTAGTAGGGATTCATAAAATGTGCATTTGGACGCTTTATCGATTGAGTATAAATAGAACAAAATTGTTCGCAAGGTTTGGCAGGGATTCAGAAAAAACTGATTTCCTCGAAAATGGTCCGGTGAATCCGCCATGGTTGAAACAAGTGATTCCGAAGTAGCGAAATGGATTATTTAGTCTATTTCCTTCTTGATTGCCCAAAATTAGAAATAGACGACAAAACGAAACGAAAGTCTATCTCTTCTTATTTGAAGACTAAATTTGAAGTTTTAGACGACAAACTAATGTCCTATTGTTTATTTTTAAGCAGCCCCAGCTTTGTTGAATGTAAGCCTAAATTTTAAAATTTATTTTCTATTTCCTATCGATGCAATGTTCCCGTCACAAGAATAACCTACAAATTGAATTTCCCTTGTCTCCAGCACTGGCACAATGAATCGGAAGTGTGGCGCGAAGTCTCAGCGGCAGCCGCTGCAGAGGTGGATGTGGCTTCAATTTCTCCCAAACCCCTTGAACACCTTGATCCGGCTGCTGTTACCCTTGAAACGTTAGCAATTTGTGAAATCTTGCCGATTTCTGAAAATTTCGTTTGATCCTTTGATTCCGTGGGCATCGCATATCTGTCGTGCCTGGCTAGTTTAATTTTTCTTTGTTCATCAGGGTGTCTTCATTTGATTCGTTCCGATTTGGACTGTATCCTGCCTGTTGTTGACTGCAAGTATTTTTATTTAATAGCACGTCAGAATCTAACACAACAAATCTAATGTTCAACAAACGGCACCAGCCAGCCCGTATGTCAAAAACGTGTACGATAGTTTCCTCTAATTGTTCCATACTGACTGCAACAGTCTCCCCGGTACTTTTAGTTTTCGCAACAATTCAAACAGTTAGTCTGTGCAGTTCTTAAATTTTCCGATCTTGAAATTTTCTATTTTTTCGTTTTGAATTATTTAATCTATTTATTTATTTGCATGCACTCAAAGTTGTGAACTTTTTTACTTTTGCCTTTTAGTCTTTTACCGTTTTAGCGTTAAAATTAATTTATTTTTACGATTTTGTGCTTTCCGGGGCTAATTTGCTGTGAATACGAGTAATTCAGTTTTTCGGGTTCTCAGTTTTATCATTTATATCAAATTTTAGCGGTTTGCCTCATGCTTATCGCAGTACGGGCTGTTGTGCCGTTTGTCTTGTATTAATTTGTCTGTCATTTAATTCCTATGCATTAAAATCAACAAATACTTGCAGTCAACAACTGGCGGATAATTCGCCAAAATCGAACGAATCAAATAAAACACCCTATAACAAAAAAAAGATTAAACCCAGCCAGCACGACCAATATGCGATGCTGCACGTAAATCAAAGATCAAGCAAGAAATTCAAATCGGCAAGATTTGCAAATTAGCTCAACGTTTCATGCAACGGCCGGATCAAGTGTTCAAGGGTTTGGAAACATTACATCACACTCCGCAGCGGCTGCCGCCGGAGATACCTCTGCGCTACACTTCCGATTCAGCTGTGCCAGTGCTGAACAAGGGAAATTCAACTTGTAGTTATTCTTGGCCGGGAAATATTATCGATAAATAAAAATAAATTTTAGTCAAATTTAGCTTACATTCAACAAAGTTGTGGGCTGCTTAAAATAAACAATAACAATATTTGTCGTCCTAAATCCTAAATTTATCCTTCCAAATAAAAAGTAGATAGACTTTCGTTTGTTTGTCCTATTTCCTATTTTGGCAATCAAGAAAGAAATAATTAGCAATCCTATTTGCTACTTCGGAATCACTTGTTTCAACCACGATGGCGGATTCATCCCCGGACAAAAAATATTTTTTGACCCTAAAAACAGTTTTTTGCTTATACTAACTTAACCACAGGAGATAGCTCAAAGGTTGTAAAAGCAAAAATGTTCATTTTTGTGACCTCTTTCCAGCCATAACAACCAATCCTGTGTCTTGTCTACCTACTGGGAGGGAGCCTAAGGCCAAAAACCAAAACTTTCTTATCTTTTGGCTTAAAAATCCGGGACTGGTCTCAGAATGTTATAGAGCACGGAAATAGGTTATTTAGCAAGTTTTAGCTATTTACGTAAAGGATTAAAACCGTATGAGTAAAAAATACCCGAAAGGAAACCAGCACCTTAAGGTCTGCCTTGCTAAGACGTGTGCTGAGCGTGGAGGTGTATTCGTCCGCCGGATAACGCCACAGAAGAATAAAAAAAAGAAGAAAAACCTCCACAACCGCCAAGACAAGAATGTCCAGAAATTTTGTCTAGCAAATGGCCAGCATAAAAATAAAAGAAAATCTCTTTCCTAACCTGACCCAGTTTACAGAATCCCAGTTGAAACAGCAACGACAGACACTCAATCACATTCTGACCTTTACCCTAAACAATAAAAAGAATGTCAAAAATAATATAAAAATCAAATTATATAAATAAATAAAACCTAAAAATAAACAGATAAATATATCTGTTCGCTGAATTTTATTGAAATATATAAAGAGAATACTAGACTACAAAAATAATTTCAACACAATGCTATATATACGTATGCGGATGAAGGTTAAGTATCCAAAATGATTAAAATTTTAAACAAATTCTTCAAAACTTCTTGCAAGTCCCATCATTTCAGTTTCAAATCTTGATTCTTTCGCTATGACAGAAATTCAATTCAAAACCAAAATGCACACGTACTAAAGAACTTTATACCTAGTCAAGCTTCCAACTACGTTTATTAGTTTTCGCGTGACACCATTTGTCGGGTGGTGGCTATATAATTTTCTTTTGAAAATTAAAAGTAAACAAATTGTTTCATCATGAAGATCGTATGCATATAACGTACAGACAAATATTTCGAATACATAATGAGGCAAATCCAAATCTGTAACTGAGGCTCCGTTAGGGGCAGAAACTGAAATCCTTTGGAGGTAATCTCTACCACATCATCTGCCGTTTGTCTGGGGAAAAATACAGAAAAAATGATTGTTTAACAGCAAAACATGTCTCACAAAAAAAGTGTCATGGCAGTGCTATCATTCGTCTGTGAGTACGATAGTTTGCTTTCTGCATATACCTGAGGTATTCTTGAGTGGAAACAGGGAGTGGAGTCGTATCTCGCACTCCTTTCTCCACCCACCCCTCCCCCTTTTCGGCTCCCTTCAATACTCACCACTAAGGTGCGCAGAAAGTGCAAAAGTTTAAAAGGATCTTTGCTCAAAAATTTCAAAACACTTCCGGTTTCGCCTAAACATGTCAATTTTGCAACCAAAACCCGGATTACATTTTTGAGCAGTTTTTAGCAACAGGTTAATTTTATTGCCTTTTTTGGCAATTTTAGACCACTTCTCCAATAGAGGGGGGGGGGGGGGCTCCACCGTTTGCTCTCTCCTCCCCATACTTTTTCGCCTAGAAAAAAACCCCGTTCCCCGTCTTCCGACAATGATAACCTGGCCCACACAGTTAGTAAATATTTTTGTAAAGGCTGAGATAACGGGCATACTTGCAGTGGTTCCAAGTGGTCTGGACGCCCCCTTCCCTTATTTGGCCCAAAATGTGGCCATTTTCGTAGCACATCGAGTCCCGGACCCAACCCTTTTCGAGTTGGACCCCCCCTCCTTGTCAAAATCTAGTTACGCCCATGACTGGCAAGGATCGTCCAATCCTGCCATAAACAAGTAAAAATGTTTCCGTTTTAAGGTCGTGATCTCCTTATGTACGTTACGAATCTCAATTTAGAGAGAGAGGGTAATTATTGCCCGATTTCGGTAAAATTTTCAGAAAATACATCGGGAATGATAATAAACGTCGGTAAAAACACCAGCTTCATAACATTCATGTACAATAGAAACAAAATTTAAAGTTCTAGAACTATATATCGAAAATTATGCCCCCCTTCTATAATCATTTTAAAGCTTATTATGGCCTCTACAACTTTGCTTTTAAACTAAAGTCTCCTAGCTCTTCTCCGTTTCTAAGCAATTGGATTTTTGAAGAATGTTTGTTTTACTTTGAACGAATTTTAGAATGTTTTCTTGTTGTGTAAAAATTTTTCAGAAAAAAATTTTGGTTAAAAATTGTGGCTACGTTTGATAAGTTTGCGACCAATACAAACTAGATAGACAAGTTTCAATGATACCAAACGACGCAGAAGATGTAGAGCTTCACTTTGATATGTGGCTCAATTCATAGCTCTCAATATTGAGTAAGTTATAGCTTTCCAAAGTGGACTGAATGTAAGGGAAGTGCGACATTAAAATAGGGTTGAATCTAGTCTTCACGAAAAAGTCAAATCAAAAAACACAGATTAAAAAGAACATAAAATGAACATCAACTTTGAACAAAATATTTTGAAGTAGACACTTGAAGAAATACCTTTAAATTTCCTATTATACGATTTTAAGCAAAATGCTTTGAAACATTTTGTTAAAATTTCCTATCCTTTATCTAGATTTAAAATCCTTGGAAAAAATACAGAGAAGGAAAATAAAATATTAATTTTAAACCAATAGTTTTGATAGACTTGATGAAATATCATTGAAATTTGACTGTCCCCCGTTTATGAATTCTTTGGACAGTACTTTTCAAAGGAGGACAACCGAAGTAAGTATATATAAAAATATTTGGGAGTGGGACAGAGTATTGGAATTTAGAAAAAAAACAGCGGTCCGCCCCTCGACAACCCTCCCCTTAGAAAAAACCCCAAATTAATTATTTCACAATAAATTGTTTATTTTAAATAAAATCAATATTAATATTAAATACGCCTGAATAAAATCCGATGAGCGTAAAACATCCCGACATTCACTGCTGATCTGTCCAATTTCTGTGCTAGACAGAGCCAGGTAGTACAGGACACACTAAAACAAAAAATGCAAATCACATCCGACAAA
>JASAND010029176.1:0-56911 GCA_030248195.1 Trissonchulus latispiculum | reverse complement strand
TTCCTGACAGGGGGGTCGGCCGACCCCCCCGACCTCCCCTTGTGTGCTCCCCTACAACACAGATCATTAAAAATTTTTTATATTATATGCTCTATAAATATAGGCAAATAGGTGCAAATAGGCATATAGGTGCATCCCGGTTACGCTTTGAGTTTGAAGGAAAGTTTCTGTTGTAGTGTGATTAGCTTCCGTTTTGTAGTCCCGTCAGTTCTGTGATTCAAACTTCTTTCTCCATTCTTCTAGAAATAGGAATTAAAAATAAAAATTTCTTGAAATCTAAATTTTTGTCCTTTATATACTTTAGTACGTTCGTTTCTATATTCTGCATTCTGGCCAGCGCATAAACTAGATGCGTCATGATTGATTTCACCTTGAAACTTAACATTAATTTTCTCTTACAAATTTTATTATCCTTTAATAATTTTTTCTCGTTTGTAAATCTGTTCAGTGCTAAGCGCAGAGAGAGTCAGTCATAATATAATTATTTACCTATATACGTTCATATAGTTTGTACATTACCTATTTGGGCATTCACTCCAGCCTGTGTCTTTTCGGGAAGATTGCCAAGCTTATCCTGCAGTCCACTGCTCAGCTTTTCGGCAATATCCTTGTTTTCCATCTTCTTTCGCATATCTGTGAGCATTTCCTGTGCCTTTGGATGCTTCTTTAGAAAGTTTTCAAAACCTTTAGACATGCTTTGCTTCAGTCCTTCAGCGTTCGATTTCACCTCCTTTGCAATACTCTTTCCAGCAGACTTTAGCTTATCTTTCACATCATTGTCCATGCTTTCCAACTTTTCTTTTCCCGTATCTACCAACTCTACTACCTTCTGTTTCACATTGTTGGCCTTCTCCTCTGCCTTTTCTGAGATAAACTTGATGTTAGTTCCACCGATTTTGATGGACTGTTCTGCCTTTTCTTTCATCTTTTCCATCATGTCATTTCCTGCGCCGTCATCATCGCTGACCGGTAGAATTTTCATTTCGCCTTCTTTCTTGGCGGCCTCTATCTGTTTTTTCATTTCCGCAGGGAGCTGAGGTCGCGGTGGAACCTTTCCACCTTCCTGAGCTTCGGCAATGAGAATTTGCGGCTCTTGTGGTCTGCCGTCAGCATCATCGTTGCTCGGCTTCTTTCGACTTTCAATCTGCGACTTCAAGTCGGCCGGTAGAATTCCCTGAAGGGGTTCTTGTGGTCGTCCCACAGCGTCATTGCTGCTTTCCTGTGTCTGCTTTCGACTCTCAATCTGAGACTTCAGATCTGCCGGTAGAATTCTCTGCGCAGTTGGCTTCTCCTGCAGATTTGGCAGTTTCACGGCAGGTTCTTCCGCTACTTTTCCTGGCTTCTGTTCTGTCTGAGGTTCCGATGCCGTTTGGCGATCAGGAGCGGCCTGTTTGAGAGATTCAGCCTCCTTTGCTGCCTTTTCTTGCCGCTGTGCTGCAGCATCGCTATCCTGTCCAGCAGCAGTCTTTGCTTGTCTTCGAGCCCTTCGTGCGGCAGCCTTTTGCTGCCTTTCTTCCATCTGTGCTTCGTTTTTCCTTGCCTGTTCCTCGGTTTTCCTGCTCTCTTGGGCCTGTCTTTCAGAAGCCCTTTGTTCGTGCTTTCCCTTTGCTTCTGACGCAGCTGACTGGCGCTGGGCTGCCGCCTCCTGTTGACGCTGACTACCCCTTTCAGCTTTGTCCTGCTGACTTCTGCCAGCCTTTGCGGCCTTGTCTTGCTGACGGCTCCCTTCTCTGTTCGCCTTTGCTTCATTTTTTCGGGCGTTTGCCTGGGCTCGATCAGTTTCTTCGGCTTGCCTCTGCGAAGCCCTCTGTTGATGCTTGTCTTTGGCTTCTGAAGCGGATTCTTGTCGCTTTTCGGCGGCTTCCTGTTGACGTCTGGTAGCATTCTTAGCCTTGACGCTTCCGTGAATGATGGCCTTGTTGCCATCTTTATGGACTCTAGCTTTAGCCTTGTTGCTGACTTCGTCAGTTTTTTCTCTTTCGTTGTCTGCCTTGTCCTGTGGCTTTGACGCCGCGTCGCCGGCAGTTTTGTCGGGCTAAAATAAACAATGGTAAATCTGTATCGCTTCATCCACATTGGTTTCATGGGCATTTTATTAATCTATAGCTTTAATTTAAAAGAAGCGGGGTTCTCTCGTGTTTCCTTTAGGGCTAATGTCGGAAGGGGGAGTCTGAAAAGTACCGTCAACCTCCACAAAAGCGCCAGCTCCATGCGACGCTGCACTGTCGTGGATTAATTATAAAGCCGTAACAAGTGCAGTTTTACCGGTGGATCCGTGAATGCTGCAGATCTGCAAGATGAATGAAAACAACCTGCCCTGCAGTCACTGAGCTTTAAATTTGAGCAGGAAGGAGCCAATGGTAATAGTAAAGTTAGTGGTAGATCTCCGATCTAAGCAGCCCATTTTAAATAATACGTACGTATGTATAGTGATTCTTGATTTATTTTTTAGTTTAATCCGTTGGAACAAAATAATACTATGTGTAGATCAAAATGAACTTACGACATTTTGAGCAAGTGCAGTGGCAATTACTGCTACTGCAATCAACAATAGTGCTAATTGTCGCATGATTCAATTGAAATCTTCTGGGCAGCTTATGAGACTGTGACAAATCACACAAAGGCTCTATCTAGACTTTAGTGCCAACAGCTGAGCTTATAGCACTAAATTATGATTATCTACCTGCAGTATTGAAGGGCTAGCAACCAGTGGATAAGTTGGTGCCAAGAGATTCCTCACTAGCACTAGAGTAGTTGCTAGGAAATTAGACAGAGTCTCCTGTGTGATAAATTATTTAATTTCTTCTATCAAGGAACAATGGATGGATGCTAGGACAGCATTTGAAAGCTGAAAACTAAGAACCCCCCTTCCTTGCACTTAAGTTGGTAGCAAGATGGCCAAACGTGGTTTTAAGGATATACCAGCATACACTTGTCATACCAGTAGGCTTTGCCTTAACTAAAAGCTGAAGTCAAGTCAGAAGCTGATAAGGAACTCAAAATGTATGGTATTTTCCAGCATGCAAAAACAACTGTGTTGGCCTTCAGTAATATCTAGTGAAGGAACTAGTTTCTTTTTGTGCCTAGATGCATATACAGGTTATAGGTTATAACTTCTTTTTTGGTTAAATTTTGGTGTATTTTTATGTTTTTAGCTATATATCTTAAAATTTCGAATTTTGTTTTCTCTTCTTGTTTTAGGATGAGTCGCATTTCATCAAAAATTTCAAGACCAAGAGATATAAAGCAGCTGCTCCCCTGCTGAAGGCCAGTTTCCGATACTAGTCTGGCTTTTTCCTAGGCAAAAATTTCTGGGGGGGGAAGTCTGGGGGGGAGAAAAATTTTTCAAAAAATGCCTAAAAATAGCTATTTTTTGCTGCTGAGCTAAAAAATAAACTATTTTTAACTTAAATTTAAGCTTAAAATAGCTAAGAAATGCTTAAAAATGGGTAAAAATCCGGCGAAGCCGGAAAAACTTTTCAGAATTTACCCTCAAAACCCTATTTTTCCGGGCATTTTAGAGTTCTGGGGGGGAAGGCCCGAATCCTGGTTGGGGGCGATTCTGGGGGGGGGGGCGACCCAAGTCTGGGGGGGCGAATTTTTGGGCCCCCCCTGTAGGAAAAAGCCAGCTGGTTTCGAATAAAGTGAAGATTTGTTTGTGGAAGAGTTCACAGTTACATATTGGTTTTGCAGATGATTAACATGTTATTGTAAAGTTATTAGTGATGTTTACTAATTTTTTTATTTAATTTTCAATTGTGTTTTAGAAAGCTCGCCGTGTTGTTTTGCTGACGGGAACGCCTGCCCTGTCACGACCAGAAGAACTTTATTGTCAAATTGATTGTCTGATGCCCAACCTGTTTGGTCGATTTCTAGATTTTGCATTCCGCTACTGTGATGCTAAACAAGTTAGTAAAATATTTGTTTATCGAACAAAAGTGATGCTTAAGTATATAGTTCTATGAGAATTGAGCATCACGCACACAATTGATTACTGTCATAGACTCGTCTGCCAGTCGCTGGCAGGCTCATCTAGAATCGAGATACGAAGTTTCCTGCATTCGAGGATTGCTCTAATTTATGTCGCTTTATGTAGCCATTGGCTATTTAAAATGTAAGAGTCGTAGTATAACTTGGATTGCAGTAAATAGGGGTATTATCCTACAAGTCCGAAGTACAAATTGTAGCTACGAATACAAGTTTAAAATTCAATAATTTTAGTTCTTTAAATACCCTACGTTTGCAGCGGTTTTTTTGATACCTGCGTGAATTTACTTTTTCCTTTGCAGACACGATGGGGGCATGATACTTCAGGTGCGTCAAATACAGAGGAGCTGAGAATTATTATGGAGGAAACAATGATGATTAGGTTAGTGTCCTTCAAGAAGCCATATTATGTTCACGGTTGATTCGTTGCAAATACCGACTCATGTGATTGAAGGTCTCCGGATCGCCGGTATATACAGCTCGTAGTCACAGCTCCTCTCCTTTGTCCTTCACTTTCATTTCTTGAGTACAGATCCCCGCCAACGCTGATTACGCATTGGCAGTGACCGTCGTTACATCCTGTGGAGTTGAGGTCCTCCCTAAATTCAAGCAGACTTGACGAAATACACCCACCTCCTACCCCCTCATCAGAACAACGCCTGAGTAGAAGAAGAGAAGAAAGGTCCACCCCGGAACAACTAAGGACTGGCGGGTTCACTCCTCTGTTGAACTGGTATAGGCATAGACTTAGCATGGCCCCCTCCCCTGACTGTCAACACTGCCCCGGCGAGGGGTTGACGATCTGCGCCATGCCATCCTCTACTGCCAACGTGGGGATGCCACTCGGCTGCGGCTCCTGGGAAATAGGCCCTCCCTGGACGTACTTTGGTCATCCCTGATGCAGGTTATTACCTTCCGAAGGGAATGCAGACGGTTCCCGCCGACTCGGGTCAATTGAGAAATCAACGACTGGCAGCAACCATCAATCAATCCTTACACTAATATAAATGTAATAAGACCCGCAGTATGTTTCCTCAGACTTATACCTTTTTAGAGAGTTATATGTAAAGGTTGATAGCTGTATAGGATTGCATTTATGTAGATTTTATGGTATTGATATGCTATGAACATAAGTGTAGCCAGAAAAATTTTAGTGGGGTTGGACTTGCCTAGAAAAGTAATTCCTTTAAATTTGCCCTCTGCACTCCGTGCGGACGCAAAAGTTCTCTCTCAGTATTGGAAAAACTCGGTTTACAACCTGCTGCCCGACCCTCTTCCTCGCCTTGGCTATGACTCTAGATATGATTGTGCTTTGTTAGTTTGTTTGTTTGCTTCAGAAGAATAAAGTCAGAGGTTGCCTCCCAGCTGCCGCTGAAGACGCGTGATATGGTGATTCTGGACAAGTCCTCTGTCAAGATGAATCTGAAAACCTTGCGACAGGCTGCTGCTCGCCTGGCTCAGGAGGAACAGAAAGGCCAGAATCGGGATACGCGAAAGGCTCTCCTTCAGTTTTATTCTGAGACAGCGTCTGCCAAGATGGTTGCTGTGCGGTGAGCAGAGAAAACTACTAGAGATTACACAACACTGAACACTTTCAGGCTGTAAAATTTTTCAGGCATGTGCTTTTTCGTGCCTATTTAAACGTTGGAAATCGATATTAGTTCTGGCCAATAAAAATTTTCTGTGTTGCGTATTTTCTGTTTGGATAGCATTCCAAAGGTTTTTTGCTTCACAGCGCTCAAACTGAAGACCAAGTGTAATGGACAATGGTTTAGACTTGTGTCTTGTGCTCACTAACAGTAACTTCTTGTGACAGTTTTTGTACGAATTTTCTAAAATATTTTGTGATTTCTATTTTTTAGGAATTATATATTGGATCTGTTGGAAGGTGGTCGTAAAATGCTCATATTTGCTCATCACCAAATTATGTTGGACAATTTGTCAGAAGCTTTGGAGGACAAAGTGTGTACTATCTCATCAGGATCAGATGTTTTATTTCAGCAGTTATATAGACTTTTTGCTCATAGCTTCTGAGTTTTGTCAAAAATTATTTCTTCGAATACTAACATTTTCTTGTGTCGTTTCTTGTTTTTTTCTTTTTCAGGGATACGATTTCATTCGTATCGATGGTCAGGCGCCTTCGGATGCCCGAAAGCGATTTTGTGATCAGTTTCAGGACCAGGAAAGCGTCCGAGTGGCCCTGTTGAGCCTTACTGCGGCCAACACTGGAATCACTCTGACTGCGGCCAGTTTGGTTGTGTTTGCTGAACTGTTTTGGAATCCTGGAGTATGTTGTGGGCTTCATCGGAACCTAACAAACCTCATAATTAGCTTTTTAAGCTTGTCTTTTCACTTTATTTATTGTTATAGCTTGTCTTTTCACTTTATTTATTGTTATTTGTTTGTGAAATAATGAAAATTCGGCTGCCCTGCAGTCGTTTTGCAATGCTTAAGTTTCAGAAAAACAAGCTTTTTCATTCTGAGATATGATGCAGTTGCAGTTCTGCAGTTGTAAAATCAGCTGTAACCAGCTAAGCCTGAATTGTAACCTGTATATAGGTACCCTGTAAGTTCGTATATAACAGAAGGGCTTAGATTTGAGATGTATGTGTGTGTCAGTGAGAGTGCACGTGTTTGGCATGTTCGACAGTTTCCGACAGGTTCTTACGTAAGCTCCTATTCACTGAATTTCGTTAATACTCGGAATTATTGTGTCTACAAGTAGTAATCATGCCACGTGTCAGGACACCTGCAGCAAGAGTATTTAAGACCTCAATCTTTGATCTTGAGGGCCAGAACCAGCGTCACGCTGAGCGTCTCTCTCTAGCCTCCCTAGTGTCTGTAGATATATATATATAGCCCTCTCACTCTCTGTCTCTCTCACTCTCTGTCTCTCTCTCTCTCTCTCTCTAACGTTTGTGCGGTGACTTTCTACTTAGTACTGTAGCTCCGTGCTGTACAACTCTGAGCGGACACAGTGTCTGTGTGACTGTCAATTGTTCTGATCGGTGAGTGTCTATCATTAAAGGGCTTTCGTGAATCTTACCCGCGTATGAACACTTAGTGGCGTGCCTGTGTGTTATTTACTATATACATAGACTCTGTTGGCGTAGACTTTAGTTTAGTCTTGCTGTGTGGTCCACGGTCGCTGGCCGAGCTGTGCACACACGTACTAACTAGTGTTAACTCTCTTACACATAGGCCTGGCCAACACAGCTGACTAGCGGCCATACAACTGTAACTTACGTAGCTCTCCCGGACTTAGCACAGTCCCGTTGACCAGACACAACAAACTGGTCACATTGGTGCCGAAACCCGGCTACCAACACCTTTTCCGAGGTCAACCGTAAAGGCACAGATCGTAAAAGTGAACCTGTCTACCGGCAGTGCCCCCATTAGCCGTTCTCTAAGAGACGCCACGACACTTTCTTCTCCAGACGGATCCGTTTATTCTACCGGAACTCGGACTCTAAGCAGTGATTTCACCGAGCCTCAAGAGGAGTACTTTTTCACAGATCCCTTACTTGGCGACTCTTGGAACACAAGTTTGTACCAGTTGAGGGGTGCAATGCCAGACCCTGGGATATCTCCCAAGTCTGTGAGGGATCAAAATCTCATTGATCCTAAACTCATCCCTATTTTTAAGGGTGAAATCTCAGATGATTTCGATGACTTTATTAGTTACTTTGAAAGAGTTGCCTTAGTCAACCAGTGGTCGGATGAACTCAAGGCAACCTTGTTGCCTGGATATCTCCAGGGTTACGCCGCAGATCTTTGGACAGCTCTCCCTGCAGGAGTACAAGGTACGTGGTCAAGTGTAGTACCCGCACTCAAGGAAATCCTTACCGGCAAGTCAACTAGTGTACACAGTTCTGAACTGCATAGGCGTGTTCAGAAGTCATCTGAAAGCGTCGAAGAATTTGCTAGAGCCATTCAAAAACTGGCACGGAAAGCATATGATGATTCCTTGAAGGGCAGCGCACGAGACAAATTGATGCGTGAAATCTTCGTGAACGGATTACGTTCCTCCATTAGACGCTTCATAGTGGGCTCTCGTCCGAGTAGTTTCGAGGACGCTGTAGCTAGAGCCAAGGAACAGGAGGGATACGAGGAGTTGGAAAAACAGTCTTCCTCGTCTGCTGTACGAGCAGTTACGTTTAGAGATTATCCGCACAGCCCGGAGAGGAGTCGAGAAGGTAGCAGTAACCGAGACTCATCAGCTACCCGAGAATTAGCTGATCAGATGCGAGAACAGATGAGGCTGATGAAGGATCAGCAAGAATTATTCAGAGAACAGACACGACAGTTAGTAGATGTAGTAAAAACGCTGCAATCTCCTAGTCGATTTCAGCAGCGGAACTCCCGCCCAGAATCCAGAGGATACTTAGGGTCGGCTGACAGAAACAGGAGAACCGCGGATGGTCGCCCTATTTGTAACCGATGCTCCCGCCCCGGCCATATTGCCGCTCGCTGTCCGCTGGTACTGGGTTCTAATCGGACCCCTCCCCGCCCCAACCCTACACCTACCCGATTTGAGTTCAGAACTCCTAGCAGTGAGCGACTCAACCTCTCCGCATCTGAAACTAGTGTGAGGGCCGTTACAGAGCCAACCGGTGACAACCTCCAATTTCAAAATGACCAACTCCGCCGTCAGAATCAGAGGTTGATAGAACGTTGCCTCACTGGAAGGGCGGCGACGGAGGAGTCAACGTGCCGAGTCCTCCTGAACGAGGTCCATACCTCGAATCCAATGAATCCAGTAGGTCTCTGTTCGGCACTGGCTGATATCTGCGCTGTGATGCAGAAGGGAGGGACTCCTATCGTATATGGATGGGTATCCGGCCTTCCGGTTGAGATGTTGGTAGACACAGGTAGCAACGTGACCTTAATTGATCAGTACTATGCCCCACCGGATGTGGAACCATTCTTAGGACGTCCGCCCACGTCCTTATCCGGACATTCACTTATGCCCCAGGGGCAGTGTGTTGTAAAGCTTAGATTAGGATCCGAGGAAAGAGAAGTTGCAGCCTACGTAATGCCAGCACTCCCGTTTGACGTAATCATAGGAACCAATGCTCTGGCTGCCTTTGGGGCAAGCATGGATTTTAGGCAAGGTGTATTGGCTTGTAGTGAGGAACTAAAGATGTTTCCCGAGAATCAAGCCGTGCTGGCTCCGTCTTGTGCGAGAGCTACTATCACGGAACCGCTGCACGTTCCTCCGCGTGGTGAGCTGGTATTCCCAGCTACTGTGGAAGGCGGATATGATCAAAGTCTAGTTGTTTTTGAGCCCCACGACCAACTAGCTGAAAAGTATGGTTTGGGTGCAGTACCCATTGTTGCTTATGTGCAGGATCAGACGATCCCTGTGCGAGTCGTTAACACCGGTGTAGAGACAATCGAACTTCCTCGCAGCATTACTTTAGGACGGATCACCACTTGTGGTCCAGCGGACTTAGTGGTAAACCACTTAGCCGATGTAAAACCAGAAGACACACAGTTCTTGGCAGAACTAGATCTGTCTAAGGCTCTTCTAACTGAGGCAGAAACCACGAAACTTAGAGAACTCCTGGTGTGCTACCAAGACGTATTTGCAAAGCATGATATGGACCTTGGTTGTTGTAGTCTCGTAGAGCACACAATTAATACTGGAGATGCGGTACCTGTAAGACTGAAACCGTATAGGCTGCCTGAAAGCCAGAAAGGTGAAGTTCGCCGACAGCTAATGGAAATGGAATCTAAAGGGTTAATCCAGCTATCTGCGAGCCCTTGGGCTAGCCCAATCTTATTGGTTAAAAAGAAGGACGGCAGTCTTCGCCTTTGTGTTGACTACCGTAGGCTTAACGCCCTCACGCTCGGCGATTTTTACCCTCTTCCTCGCATAGATGAAACCTTAGATAAGCTTGGGAAAGCTCAATATTTCTCTACTATGGATTTAGCCTCTGGATACCACCAGATCACGGTAGCAGAAGAGGACAGGCAGAAAACTGCCTTCTGCACCAGTATGGGCACTTATGAATACACCCGAATGCCTTTCGGTCTCAAGAACGCCCCCAGCACCTTTCAGCGTACCATGGAGTTACTCCTTGCAGGTTTACTGGATGAGCTTTGCATTGTATACATCGACGATATTTTAGTCTACTCCCCGGACTTTCAGTCTCACCTAGTCGGCTTGAAAGCAGTATTTGAGCGCTTAAGACACGGAAACCTCAAGCTGAAGCTTAGGAAATGCATCTTCGGTCGTGACTCGGTGCCTTATATTGGGTACATCATCACCGCCAACGGGGTAAGAGTCGATCCTAGTAAAATCGACGCCGTTGAGAAATACCCTGTTCCTACAAACGTAACAGAAGTGAGAAGTTTCGTCGGACTTGCATCCTATTACCGCCGCTTTGTGGAAAACTTTGCGACCATCGCAAAACCACTGAATGAGTTGTCCCAAAAGTCACGTGAGTTTCAGTGGTCAGTAGAGTGTCAACTCGCGTTTGATGCTCTCAAGCGCGAGCTAATATCTGCACCCATCTTGGCTTTCCCTGACTTTACGCAGTTGTTTACACTGGCCACAGACGCCTCGGGCTTCGGCTTGGGCGCTGTTCTGGGGCAAGACAAAGATCAAAAGGAAGTCGTAATAGCCTACGCCTCTCGTGGCTTGACTAAATCTGAGGCTAAGTACTCTACTATTGAGAGAGAAATGCTCGCGATTGTGTGGGCCCTTAGATATTTTAGGGCATATCTGTTTGGTCGAGAATTCGTAATTTTCACGGATCACGCGCCGCTCAAATGGCTGGCGAGCGTAAAAGATAAGTCTCCTCGGCTAGCTAAATGGGCTGTTGAAGTTCAAGAGCATACCTTTATCGTAAACTACCGGCCTGGGAAGCTGAATAAAGGTCCGGATGCCTTGAGCCGATTGCCGCGCCCTGATTGTAACGCTGTAAGTGTTGATCAGGCTGAGGAACTGTTGCCGTCCCTGTCTACTCGAGTGAGAGAACTGCAACCCCAAGATGATTTTGTGCTAGCTGTCATCCAGTATTTGACTCAGGGGAATCTCCCGAGCGACGAGTCGTTAGCCCGCAAAGTGACTCTCCAGGCACCAGTGTTCTTTGTGGAGAACAATGCACTCTACCACGTATGGTGTGATTATGAAGGTCGGCGCCGGGGGCATACATGGCCTCAGCTAGTAGTGCCTCGCGAGCTGGTGGCCGAGATCTTGGAACTATACCATGATCACTTGTTGGCAGGTCATATGGGCATCGCTAAAACCTTCGACCGCATTCGCCGCCGTTTCTACTGGGAGTCCATGTATGCAGATGTGCGGGATTGGTGCAAAAGCTGCGTCGATTGCGCTACTAAGAAGGCTCCTAAGATCAGCACACGCGTACCGTTAAAGCCTATAGCAGTTACGGAGCCATTTGAAGTTCTGAGCGTAGACTGCGTAGGACCACTACCTACAACCGAGAGAGGAAACAAACACATTGTAGTCTTCTCGTGCCTGTTCACTAAGTGGCCCGAAGCGTTTCCAGCCGAAAACACTAGAGCCGAGACGCTAGCCAAAATTTTTGTTGAGGAAATTATCTGCCGGCACGGCGCACCGCGCGCCCTACTGTCTGATAGAGCGAAGTCCTTCCTTAGTGAGTTGGTAATAGAAACCTGTAAGCTTCTAAATGTTCGTAAGCTGAACACCAGCGGATACAGGCCAGAGACTAATGGGAATTGCGAACGCCTGAACAAAAGCCTGGTGGTAGCCCTCAGTGCGTATGTCAGTTCATCCCAACGTGATTGGGATGCCTATCTCCCGTATATTCTGCTCAGCTATAGAACTGCTATCCAAGATAGCACTTTAGAAACGCCTTTCTTTCTTGTCTACGGACGTGACCACTCTCTCCCCAGTGAAGCCGATCTGAGAGAAGGTGTCAAGGATATCGATCCTACTGACTACCGGCGAGTTTTGGTCACTCGGCTGGAAGCTGCCCACAGTCTTGTAAGGTCAAATCTTGAAGCCGCCAGGTGTAAACAAAAAACGTACTATGACCGTACCGCTAGAGAAGACCAGTTCCAGCCTGGCCAGCGTGTTTGGCTGCACGTTCCGGTGGTAGGCAAAGGAAAAGTAGCCAAACTAAGCCACTTATGGCACGGTCCATTCCGCATCGTCGAACGCCCTTCTACAGAGACAGCTATCATTCGCAGATGTGCCGGATCCTGTAAAGGTGATAAACGCGTTCACGTCAATAGGTTAAAAATTTGCTTTGACTTAACCAAGCGACCCCCACGACAGGAGCCCGACAACGGTGCCGATGGCGTAGAAATCTCAGCGGCAGAGCATGAGCCCGCTGCGCCCGCGGAAACCGAGGATGATCCCACCTCGGGAGAACCACTGACCGAAACTGTTGAGCCTCTGCCTCCCGAGGAGTGGCCCCTGAATCATGTTATTTGGGCAAAGATGAAGGGATACCCCTTATGGCCAGCCCGCATAGCTCACGAGGAGGAAATAGACTTAAGTATACCTAAGACGCCCGGCGATTGGATTTTGGTGCAGTTTTTCGGCGGCAAGGACTACGCTTATATCGAGCGTAGACACTGTCGAAATTTTACCGACTATGCACCGCAGCAAGAAGGTAAAAAACTGACACGCGGAGTGTTGAGAGCCCTTAAGCAAGTCGAGACTTATAACCCTACCGACGACCATTACATTCTGGGAGATCCTGCACTTGAGCCTGATAAACCGGAAGGTAGCGTCTCACTCGTGAGTGATTCTCTGGTTGGGACTGAGGAAACCGATAGGCGTCGAAAGGGTAGTACCCTTTCCTTGACAAAGTCCTTGATCTGTTCCCTAGTGCTTGTCTTAACGCTTTTGAGGTTCTGCTTTGCCGTGGGCAGTGCAGTCGAGGAGCTTGACATAGCAATGCTAAGACCCATTCTGGAACGAAGGGGCATCAGGGTAAATCCACACTTCTCGACTATCTTTCGAAGCGTCGGCTTCGTGGATAATAGTCACGACTTCATAGATCATCACATTGTAGTCCCCATAAATTATACTTTGACCCCTCCGCCACACCCACCTAACTGCTCACTCAGACCTACCCAGGAGAATGAATCCTGGATAAGGCAGCTGGAATTCAAACTTTGTGCTCGCGCTGGAGCACTCAATAGGTCCCTTTACGACATTTATCAAACCGCGTTGACAGATGTGACAAACTTAGAGCATGATTTTGTGTCAGTAGTTAGGAATGTTTCATCAGCTGACCGTCGCCGGACAGCTCGCAGCCTGTTTCACGGCCTCGTCTGCTTTGTCGAGTCTATTTTTGGTGGCTGTAACGAGGACGGAGCTGACGCTGCCTCGGTCCGACGTGCTCTGCACGCCATGGAAGCGGCAGAGCAGGAAATGAGTTTCCGTCTTGACTCCGCTAATGACAGAATTATTTCCCTGGCAAAGTTGTCTCGCGAGGGACAACGACGAACGGATTCTCAATTAAACTTGTTAGGGCATGGGTTGGAATCCATTGTTGCATTGTATGACCAGCTTGCTAACAGATCCATAGCAGAGGAGGAAGAATTGATGGGTTTGGGACGAGTAACTAATCTCCACAGCGATTTGCTCGTGTATATAGTGAATTGGGTAACCAGTCTGGTGAACTGGCATCACTCCTTGGACGCAACTCGAACCCTGCTGCACAGCTTGCCTGCTGTACGTTCGGGATACTTACCTGTGGAAATAGTGCCGGTTTCAGCGCTGCGCCGCTCCCTCCTAGAACTACAGTTTCAGTTGCAGCAAACGGGCAGAAGTTTGACCTTCAGCCCGGATAGTATTGACGTCTATTACACTATGCCCCTAGTGTCAGCGGCTTTCTCGGGGGCTAGTCAGATTGTGCTAAAAATTAAATTACCCGTGTCTCAGACTGACTCCATCTTCCAGGTGTGGCGCTTGGAAGTCAGCCAGATGGAGAGCGCTATTGCAAATACTACATTGAGTATACATTCGGAGCACAATTTCTTGGCCATAAATAGCCGCAATACTCGGTACATGCTTTTGTCAGCAGCTGACTGGCAGACTTGTGTAGGCCATGGCATTAAACGCTGCTTGCAACAGTTTCCACTTATTCTGTCTTCTGAATTGACGTGCGAACTGGCCCTCTGGGCACATAAAGAGCCTGAAATTATTCGAGGGCTGTGTGAGGTTAGAATGGCCCATCTCTCCACCCCTCCTAGTCTGATCGACCTCGGTAGCGCTGTCTGGTTTGTAGCATACTCTGCGTCGGGGGTCCATGTAGTTTGCCCAACCCAGTCAGACAGGGATCATCTCTCTCCCAAACGAGTTCCGCCTCATAGTCTAGTCCGACTCCCCTGTGGCTGCCAGTTGGTTGCACCGCTACTGGCTACTCCTCCCCGGGATGTGAACTGTCGCTCACCTATGTCCGCGACGGTGCAGATCGCATCTGCATATAATCCGTTCTCCCTAACTGCTGAGGAAGCGGGTCCTTCGGTCGTCATACCATCAAGAGTGGACTCTGGTATGTTTGGACTGAGGACGGAAGAAGTAGCTAACGTGACCAAGGAATTTGTCGAACTTTTTGATAGAGGTAAAAGTATTGTGGCTAAGTACGATAATTTTGCTTCCATCCTTAAGAATGAGCAGCTGTTAGGACGAAAACGGCAGGCGCGTCTGCAGCGTGCCGTTGACACCGCTATAGATTCTGTCAAAGCAAGCCACTCCGGAGCACGGTGGTGGTGGTATGGTCTCTTAGTAGGCGAAATTGTCTTGTTTATTAGTTTGTTGCTTCTGCTTATCCCGAAACTCAATGTTCTGCCTTCTCTGTCTTCCCCGGCAGCTCCACAACCAGTAGCGGCTGGGAAGCCATTAGAACTTGTAGCTATGACTGCAGCGGCTACATCGAGCACGCCCCTTGTAGTGCAGAAGTTTCGAAGTTTTAAGAAGACTGCAGATGAGTAATGACCGACGGAATCAGGATAATTGTTTGACTGTGTATATAGTTTTGTAAATATGGTTGTAATAAAAAAAACAAACAAAACAAACTCTGTATTTAGTTTTCAACGGCTGTAAATGTAGCTTTGGTCGTTGGGATCACCGTGAGAATATGCTCTGAGGGCATTGCCTCCGGGAGAGGGCCTCGGGTGTTAGCCCTCAGAGGCCTGGTGCGCGACCACCGGAGGAGTCAGCACTCCTTGCGGTTCTTTCGCACATCGATAACAAGAAAAATCGAAAAAAAAGAAAAACCCAGAGAAAATGAAAAATTAGGGTGAAGTGTGCCGTTCGAAACGCGCAGTGGTGCCCACCATGACCCGTACTGATCCTGTGTCTTGTTTTAGTTGCATTACCATGGTTGCCACTGCGATGAAATCGGCATGGGCAAAGTACTGTGCTTCTGATCGTGCTTATAAAGCAGCCCGACTCTCTTTATCGAAAGCTAAAATGGCTTTAAGTCTAGCGGAAGAAGCAGTAAAAGTAGAATGTGAAAAACGAGGCACCGCCCTTAGATATTATTTGAGCCTGAGATCGAAGCCTGCGGAGAACCGCAGGTCATTCTGTAATGCGACTTCGAATAACCAGAGCGGAGTTGAGGCGCCCACAGAAAAACAGAGCTCTGGTTCGAGTTCTGCTGTCAGTTCCCCCGCTGAGTCGGAGGAGTTTCCCGACTCTGAAGGTGAGGCCGCCCGCGAGACCGCCCGCTTCAAGGAAAGAATTCCGAGCGTACCCCTTCCCAAGCAGTTGAAACTGGATGAGGTACATGAGGTAGAATCTGTACCTTCGGGGGTACAAGAGGCCTCCAGTTCGAAACCGCTGTCAGCAACAGATATTATCATAAGATGTGGGCCCGACTCTAGGACGGTGGAAGTTTCGGCTGTCAGGCCGCCTGAAAAACGACGTCGCAAACGTACCAGAAACCGAAGGGGCACAAGGCGCATTCCAAGTCTTTTGGA
Organism: Trissonchulus latispiculum; assembly: GCA_030248195.1. Classification (NCBI taxonomy): domain Eukaryota; kingdom Metazoa; phylum Nematoda; class Enoplea; order Enoplida; family Ironidae; genus Trissonchulus; species Trissonchulus latispiculum. The sequence goes on along the minus strand of JASAND010029176.1, from coordinate 40,993 downwards.
TGCGGCTCGCGTCCCTGGCCCCGTTTGTTTTCCGTTCCCAAGATTGTCACCACGTTGTCGAGAGGAAGTACGTTTTGACCTGCACAAATTGAAGCGCGAAATGGGGAGACACCCTCCCTCTCGCAGGATGCCTCCATCCTGGTGGATCCAGGACTTCATCAGTTCCTGCGAGCAACGCTATTGTGGTCTGCAGAATGCAGGGCCGTCCAGCCCTGTGGTTCAAAACATGATGGATTATTTGAACCGTCGGGTGAACAGTACTCTAACCAAACTAGAGTCTCCGGAACAACTCGTGTGACTGTATCAGTTTTTTTTGACATTTATGTACATACGTATATTATATACACCGTATTTTCGTTTAGTCTTATTTAATCTCAGTATATATTTGGAACTTTTTAAGCTGGTCCGACAGAGGTATATTTTGCGTTGCTTGTGGTTTTTCTGTAGATTGGGTTACGGCTTAGTGACATCTATGGATCATCGCGACAACTACTTAACCGACAAGGATAACCTGCTATTGCTAGCGAGGCAATACATGCCATCAGCACCGATTTACTTGGCTTTCGCTCCGGCCCCACCAATTTTATCTGTGAATTCTCTGTCCTATATTGAATACGCCGACGATGAGGCAAAACCGTTCCCAGGGGTGACGGTGTTTGCTCAGCGGCCCTACTATCAGGATTCGCGACATCCCATGGCACTTCGTTCCCATGTTTTGGGTATCAGTAAGCTCGACTTGGCTACCCTGAAGGCGGCCACAAGGCCGGAGCAGTGGTTATATGTTTTTAATTTGATAGATCCCGAGTTGAAAATTGAGAAATTCGACCCTCCTAGCCAGCTGTACGCCCTGGGTGGCGGGCCTCTGGGCTCTAAGCTAATTTCGGACCACCCCAGACCTCTTGTGCTGAGCGCCTTGTTCTGGTGTAGCTGGTATAAATATAGCCCAGCACGTCGTTCTGAGAGTTTCCGGGATCTTCTTCTGAATTCGGTGCCTGATCCTACCGCGTACATCACCTGGAAGCGCCCTGCTAAGCCGATTGACTTGGAACCGGCTGCGGAACGTTTCCCAGCCGAAAAGAAGAAGGATTCTGCATCCGCCGGAAAATCGGGACATTGAAGTGGACATGGATTCAGCGAAGATTGCAGAAGACGGAACTCTGAACTTGTAGTGTTGACATTAAATACCGTGTTTTGTGTTACTTACGTACGTATATGTGTCTTTTTACTTACTAATCTTATTGACTTGTATCTTTCCTTCTTTCTTCTTTTTCTCCTTTCTTTACTCTACCAGGGCAGTGAGTCACCGAGGAGCGGTTCCCGCAACAGTGCTCTGCGTTGCAAGCTCAAAACAGGTCCCTTGGGTTATTCGTTATATATATACGCGCGTAGCGTAATGAATTTAGAAATCTATTTTTAACCTTTCTTTGAGTCCACCCGCTCCCTCTAAGCCATATATACTTACCCAAGGATGGTGTAGTAGCTGTGGTTAACGACGTTAATAGGCGTAATCCGTAAGATAAGGACGAGTAACGCTGACCTGGTGTTCTCTTGCCAGAAGCTTAAAACCACTCTGGCAATGAGAGCGCCAGGGTAGCGTCTCGGTAATGCAATTCATCCGTAAAGTAGGCAAACTAAACCAAATATAAGCTGAATAGCCGTGTCCCTGAATAGGCAGAAGCGCGCTGACCGTAAATGATTATGCAAAAATTACAATACCATTTTGCATAAAACATGCACGGTCAGTGCACCCCGCAACGTGTTGGCATAGTGTCACGAAATATACCGTTAGGCAGAGCAAGTGAAATCTTGTAATCTGTCCTTTTCGAGCGTTTTCTTCTCCTTTTATACCCCTTTTTCTTAGCCTTCTACCGCCTTTGATGGCCGCCCCTGCTCTTTTTGTCACCAGTTAGTCATCTATTTTCCTGAAAATCTTTTCGCACTTTCTCTTTTACGCTTCCGTTTGAGCTGCAGCAGCATGAGCAAAAAAAAAAACGCATTAGCTCAGCAATTTCCACGAATTCACAACTCGCTCAATTTTTCTCTCAGAGGGGAAACTGGTTTTAGTCTTGGTTTGATGCTCCACGTAAAGCACAGCAATGTACAGCCTTCAGATTTCATTTTGGCCCCTCTCAGTCTGTTTCAAGCCTTTCACCAAAGTGCCAGGTTCGCAAAAAAGTTCCTGTAAAGGTTTGACTTTAAGTTTCATTTTCGTAAACACCTTCAGTTTGAAATTTTAATCTTTTGGGTCATGCGGTCTAAGCAGCAAAACCCTCAACGCGTGTTCAAGCTCCCTGCAGATAGATTACAGCGAAGTAACTCCGCAGGCGGCCGGCTGGAGTCCAGTACGGAATCGGATACCCTCTCTCCCACTAACATCTCCCCCCAGGCTTTCATCGCAGAGGCACAACTGACGGAGTCAGGCTTACAGGAAGACGATAGCGTCTTCCTGAGGTCGGGTGACCCGCTCCTATCCCAGGCACAAAGTGGCTACAGTAATCCGCTAGCGGATTCCGCAGGTCCCTCCACGTCTACAGGTGACCCGGCTCAGTTCGTAGTTCCGGTAAGGCCCACTCCTCCGGTACCCGCTCGGCGACGTCGGAATCGCGGACCCATGCTCAACCCGCGTTGTCTGTATTATAGTCGGTGCGGTGGTAGCGGTAACATCAGTATGCTTTACGACTCTCATCGGTCGACAAACTGCTGCCCTCTCAACCCAGCTAATCGTAAACGGAAACCCTCTCCCCCGCCCCGAGACTCTTGGCAGTCCCGCCAGGTAGGCCCTCTGAGCTTACGGCTGATCCGGCCGAAGCCACCGGAAGGCCCCTGTTAGTTACCCCAGTCACCCTACAGAACGCTGGATTGTGTACATAGTGTAAATAGACCTGTTTTGTTTATTTTCCCTTTATTCACCAAATGCCTGTACATTGCTTCTGCCTTCTGCTTATCACGGTGAGTATTGTCCCTTTTCTATAATCTTAAACATTCTCTACAGTTTCTAACCTCGCCGGAGCTCGAACTAGCGAGGGAGGAATGTAACCAGCTAAGCCTGAATTGTAACCTGTATATAGGTACCCTGTAAGTTCGTATATAACAGAAGGGCTTAGATTTGAGATGTATGTGTGTGTCAGTGAGAGTGCACGTGTTTGGCATGTTCGACAGTTTCCGACAGGTTCTTACGTAAGCTCCTATTCACTGAATTTCGTTAATACTCGGAATTATTGTGTCTACAAGTAGTAATCATGCCACGTGTCAGGACACCTGCAGCAAGAGTATTTAAGACCTCAATCTTTGATCTTGAGGGCCAGAACCAGCGTCACGCTGAGCGTCTCTCTCTAGCCTCCCTAGTGTCTGTAGATATATATATATATAGCCCTCTCACTCTCTGTCTCTCTCACTCTCTGTCTCTCTCTCTCTCTCTCTCTCTCTCTAACGTTTGTGCGGTGACTTTCTACTTAGTACTGTAGCTCCGTGCTGTACAACTCTGAGCGGACACAGTGTCTGTGTGACTGTCAATTGTTCTGATCGGTGAGTGTCTATCATTAAAGGGCTTTCGTGAATCTTACCCGCGTATGAACACTTAGTGGCGTGCCTGTGTGTTATTTACTATATACATAGACTCTGTTGGCGTAGACTTTAGTTTAGTCTTGCTGTGTGGTCCACGGTCGCTGGCCGAGCTGTGCACACACGTACTAACTAGTGTTAACTCTCTTACACATAGGCCTGGCCAACACAGCTGACTAGCGGCCATACAACTGTAACTTACGTAGCTCTCCCAGACTTAGCACAGTCCCGTTGACCAGACACAACAAACTGGTCACACTAACACCGAAAAGCGTTAGGAATCAGACCTAAGCTTACAATCGATTGGTCGTGATTCCTAACAACGAAAAGCGTTAGGAATCAGACGTTAAAAAGCTTACAATCGATTGGTCGTGATTACTAACACCGAAAAGCGTTAGGAATCAGACTTAAGCTAAGCTTACAATCGATTGGTCGTGATTCCTAACACCGAAAAGCGTTAGGAATCAGCTTTACAATCGATTGGTCGTGATTCCTAACACCGAAAAAGCGTTAGGAATCAGACTAAAGCTTACAATCGATTGGTCGTGATTCCTAACACCGAAAAGCGTTAGGAATCAGACCTAAGCTTACAATCGATTGGTCGTGATTCCTAACACCGAAAAGCGTTAGGAATCAGACTTAAGCTTACAATCGATTGGTCGTGATTCCTAACACCGAAAAGCGTTAGGAATCAGACTTAAGCTTATCGATTGGTCGTGATTCCTAACACCGAAAAGCGTTAGGAATCAGACTTAAGCTTACAATCGATTGGTCGTGATTCCTAACACCGAAAAGCGTTAGGAATCAGACCTAAGCTTACAATCGATTGGTCGTGATTCCTAACACCGAAAAGCGTTAGGAATCAGCTTACAATCGATTGGTCGTGATTCCTAACACCGAAAAGCGTTAGGAATCAGACTTAAGCTTACAATCGATTGGTCGTGATTCCTAACACCGAAAAGCGTTAGGAATCAGACCTAAGCTTACAATCGATTGGTCGTGATGCCTAACACCGAAAAGCGTTAGGAATCAGACTTAAGCTTACAATCGATTGGTCGTGATTCCTAACACCGAAAAGCGTTAGGAATCAGCTTACAATCGATTGGTCGTGATTCCTAACACCGAAAAGCGTTAGGAATCAGACTTAAGCTTACAATCGATTGGTCGTGATTCCTAACACCGAAAAGCGTTAGGAATCAGACCTAAGCTTACAATCGATTGGTCGTGATGCCTAACACCGAAAAGCGTTAGGAATCAGACTTAAGCTTACAATCGGTTGGTCGTGATTCCTAACACCGAAAAGCGTGAGGAATCAGACTGAAGCTTACAATCGATTGGTCGTGATTCCTAACACCGAAAAGCGTGAGGAATCGGACTTAAGCTTACAATCAGTTGGTCGTGATTCCTAACACCGAAAAGCCTGAGGAATCAGACTGAAGCTTACAATCGATTGGTCGTGATTCCTAACACCGAAAAGCGTTAGGAATCAGACTTAAGCTTACAATCGATTGGTCGTGATTCCTAACACCGAAAAGCGTTAGGAATCAGACCTAAGCTTACAATCGATTGGTCGTGATGCCTAACACCGAAAAGCGTTAGGAATCAGACTTAAGCTTACAATCGGTTGGTCGTGATTCCTAACACCGAAAAGCGTTAGGAATCAGACTTAAGCTTACAATCGATTGGTCGTGATTCCTAACACCGAAAAGCGTTAGGAATCAGACCTAAGCTTACAATCGATTGGTCGTGATTCCTAACACCGAAAAGCGTTAGGAATCAGACTTAAGCTTACAATCGATTGGTCGTGTTTCCTAACACTGAAAAGCGTTAGGAACCGGACTTAAGCTTACAATCGATTGGTCGTGATTCCTAACACCGAAAAGCGTTAGGAATCAGCTTACAATCGATTGGTCGTGATTCCTAACACCGAAAAGCGTTAGGAATCAGACCTAAGCTTACAATCGATTGGTCGTGATTCCTAACACCGAAAAGCGTTAGGAATCAGACTTAAGCTTACAATCGATTGGTCGTGATTCCTAACACCGAAAAGCGTTAGGAATCAGACTTAAGCTTACAATCGATTGGTCGTGATTCCTAACACCGAAAAGCGTTAGGAATCAGCTTACAATCGATTGGTCGTGATTCCTAACACCGAAAAGCGTGAGGAATCAGACTGAAGCTTACAATCGATTGGTCGTGATTCCTAACACCGAAAAGCGTTAGGAATCAGCTTACAATCGATTGGTCGTGATTCCTAACACCGAAAAGCGTTAGGAATCAGACCTAAGCTTACAATCGATTGGTCGTGATGCCTAACACCGAAAAGCGTTAGGAATCAGCTTACAATCGATTGGTCGCGATTCCTAACACCGAAAAGCGTGAGGAATCTGACTGAAGCTTACAATCGATTGGTCGTGATTCCTAACACCGAAAAGCGTTAGGAATCAGCTTACAATCGATTGGTCGTGATTCCTAACACCGAAAAGCCTGAGGAATCAGACCTAAGCTTACTATCGATTGGTCGTGATTCCTAACACCGAAAAGCGTTAGGAATCAGACTTAAGCTTACAATCGATTGGTCGTGATTCCTAACACCGAAAAGCGTTAGGAATCAGACTTAAGCTTACAATCGATTGGTCGTGTTTCCTAACACCGAAAAGCGTTAGGAATCAGCTTACAATCGATTGGTCGCGATTCCTAACACCGAAAAGCATGAGGAATCAGACTGAAGCTTACAATCGATTGGTCGAGACTCCTAACACCGAAAAGCGTTAGGAATCAGCTTACAGTCGATTGGTCGTGATTCTTAACACCGAAAAGCGTTAGGAATCAGACTTAAGCTTACAATCGATTGGTCGTGATTCCTAACACCGAAAAGCGTTAGGAATCAGACCTAAGCTTACAATCGATTGGTCGTGATTCCTAACACCGAAAAGCGTTAGGAATCAGACTTAAGCTTACAATCGATTGGTCGTGATGCCTAACACCGAAAAGCGTTAGGAATCAGACTTAAGCTTACAATCTCGGTTGGTCGTGATTCCTAACACCGAAAAGCCTGGGGAATCAGACTGAAGCTTACAATCGGTTAGTCGTGATTCCTAACACCGAAAAGCGTTAGGAATCAGACTTAAGCTTACAATCGATTGGTCGTGTTTCCTAACACTGAAAAGCGTTAGGAACCAGAATAAAGCTTACAATCGGTTGGTCATGATTCGTAACACCGAGAAGCGTTAGGAATCAGCTTACAATCGATTGGTCGTGATTCCTAACACCGAAAAGCCTGAGGAATCAGACCTAAGCTTACTATCGATTGGTCGTGATTCCTAACACCGAAAAGCGTTAGGAATCAGACTTAAGCTTACAATCGATTGGTCGTGATTCCTAACGCCGAAAAGCGTTAGGAATCAGACCTAAGCTTGCAATCGATTGGTCGTGATGCCTAACACCGAAAAGCGTTAGGAATCAGCTTACAATCGATTGGTCGCGATTCCTAACACCGAAAAGCGTGAGGAATCAGACTGAAGCTTACAATCGATTGGTCGTGATTCCTAACACCGAAAAGCGTTAGGAATCAGCTTACAATCGATTGGTCGTGATTCCTAACACCGAAAAGCATGAGGAATGAGCTTACAATCGATTGGTCGCGATTCCTAACAGCGAAAAGCCTGAGGAATCAGACCTAAGCTTACTATCGATTGGTCGTGATTCCTAACACCGAAAAGCGTTAGGAATCAGACTTAAGGTTACAATCGATTGGTCGTGATTCCTAACACCGAAAAGCGTTAGGAATCAGACCTAAGCTTACAATCGATTGGTCGTGATGCCTAACACCGAAAAGCGTTAGGAATCAGCTTACAATCGATTGGTCGCGATTCCTAACACCGAAAAGCGTGAGGAATCAGACTGAAGCTTACAATCGATTGGTCGTGATTCCTAACACAGAAAAGCGTTAGGAATGAGCTTACAATCGATTGGTCGCGATTCCTAACAGCGAAAAGCCTGAGGAATCAGACCTAAGCTTACTATCGATTGGTCGTGATTCCTAACACCGAAAAGCGTTAGGAATCAGACTTAAGGTTACAATCGATTGGTCGTGATTCCTAACACCGAAAAGCGTTAGGAATCAGACCTAAGCTTACAATCGATTGGTCGTGATGCCTAACACCGAAAAGCGTTAGGAATCAGCTTACAATCGATTGGTCGCGATTCCTAACACCGAAAAGCGTGAGGAATCAGACTGAAGCTTACAATCGATTGGTCGTGATTCCTAACACCGAAAAGCGTTAGGAATCAGCTTACAATCGATTGGTCGCGATTCCTAACACCGAAAAGCATGAGGAATCAGACTGAAGCTTACAATCGGTTGGTCGTGATTCCTAACACCGAACAGCGTTAGGAATCAGACCTAAGCTTACAATCGATTGGTCGTGATTCCTAACACCGAAAAGCGTTAGGAATCAGACTTAAGCTTACAATCGATTGGTCGTGATCCCTAGCAAAAAGCGTTAGGAAACAGACTTAAGCTTACAATCGGTTGGTCGTGATTCCTAACACCGAAAAGCCTGGGGAATCAGACTGAAGCTTACAATCGGTTGGTCGTGATTCCTAACACCGAAAAGCGTTAGCAATCAGACTTAATCTTACAATCGATTGGTCGTGTTTCCTAACACTGAAAAGCGTTAGGAACCAGAATAAAGCTTACAATCGGTTGGTCATGATTCCTAACACCGAGAAGCGTTAGGAATCAGCTTACAATCGATTGGTCGCGGTTCCTAACAACGAAAAGCGTTAGGAATCAGACTTAAGCTTACACTCCTAACGCTTTTCGATGTTAGGAATCACGAACAATCGAGAGTAAGTATGATTCCTAACGCTTTTCGTTGTTAGCAATCGCGACCAATCGATTGTAACCTGATTACTAACGCTTTTCGGTGTTTGGAATCACGACCAATCGAGTGTAAGCGTAAGTATGATTCCTAACGCTTTTCGTTGTTAGCAATCGCGACCAATCGATTGTAACCTGATTACTAACGCTTTTCGGTGTTAGGAATCACGACCAATCGAATGTAAGCTTAAGTCTGATTCCTAACGCTTTTCGGTGTTGGAATCACGACCAACCGATTGTAAGCTTCAGTCTGATTCCTCACGCCTTTCGTTGTTGAGAATCACGACCAATCGAGCGTAAGCTGAATCCTAACGCTTTTTGTTAGGAATCACGACCAATCGATTGTAAGCTTAAGTCTGATTCCTAACGCTGTTCGGTGTTCGTATTTTGTATTTCGTATTTTCAGTAGTTGCCGAATGAAATCGTTTTAAGGCATGGTTTCAAGTTTCGCTATTCACCAAAAGTTATTCTTTTGTGAGCGCCTTGGTTTTCGTCTAGTGTCAACCAAAAATGGCCAAATTCTACCAAATTAGGCCGCAAAATCGGTTTCAAAAAGCTTGAGAAAGGATCTCTGCCATGGTTTGATTGGCACAAAGTGGGCACGTTAATGTTGGCATAATGCAACATATTTGGCAACTGGCATGAATAATAATACGTAAAAAATGGCAATACTCCTAAAACTGTAAATATATTGATTGATTACGTAAGACAAATGGATAGTAAGCAACAAACCATCTTCCAACTTAACAAAACGATTCGATTCTTTGTACTAATGCAGTTGGAAGTTACTTAAAATTTACTATGCAGGATGTGGGAGTCATCCTGTTGTTTAGGACCAGAAATCGTCATAAAAACTAATTATTTCTGTGCTTAAATCAACGACTCTATGCCACAATCTAAACAGTAACTTATAACCAACGTGATGTGCAAAAAATGCGCAATTATCTGCTGTAGCAAGCAATATTTTCTACAAAAAGGATTATGGTACTAGAGGAACATTTTTATATATTGTAGGCCTCCTGCGCTGCCGAATAGTATTTTTGCAAGAACTTTTTTTTGTAAGTGGCCCAGCATTATTGTGACTCTCGTAGAGATTCGAAAAATGCTGCTCTCCGCAGACCGTTTCCAAAATACGGATAAGAGGCGGAGAAGCAAAGACCACGGATAGAAAACATGGTCCCCAAGCCAGACTGCCGTGCGGTTATTTCAGTCACCCCCAAGGCAACTACAGTCGCTTACCGACTGCAGTTGCCCCCGCCTGACAACAGTGACTAAGATGGCTTAAAGCTGATAGGCTTGCTCGGTAGCCTTGGGTAAAAACAAATAGGCTGCAGAAAGGAATCGGAGGGAGAGGGCGAGCACTCAGATAGGATAGATGGAAATTGTCCGTAGGCTAGAAATCGTTATAAATTATTTTAGTAAAATTTATCTGATGAAACTAAATACAAAATTAAATGAAAGCTAATCGAGATTGACTTATCTAGTCTTTATAATGCGCTGGACGAAACCAGCAATCCATCACGTGTAAAAGTCCATTCCTGCACCGATAACTGATTCGCTTTATCCATAACGTCAGTCACATTGCTCAGTTCCATAATATGGTAATGCCTAAGCCTTTGTTTAGAACTTATCCCTCAGATAGACCATTCCCGTGCTTATGGTCGTGGCAACTGCTTCTATTTTTGTCATACCGTGCATACCGGCTAACGTGATATGTTGTATGGGAGCAGGAGTTGCTGTAATATGTATTACAAATAACGAGTCAAATCACTGAAAGCATTTCGACAGTTCCGGAGATTACTTGCAAACTATTTGCAAATTGGCTAAATCAACTTAACTTTGCAGTTGAGAACATGTAGTTGCAGTGTTTTAATTTCCTAATGCCTTCACTTTAATGTGATTTTTGGTGTGAATTTTAACTGATCTCAACCAAAGATTATTGGGGAAATACAGCTCAGGCTTAAAGTGCCCAAAAATTTATAAACTCATCAAAAAATTCTAAAACTTATCTTTAGTAGCCGCCTGCTTCTGCTCGTCATGGATCCAATCTCTTGCAAGAACTTATCTGACTATCAACAAAGTGTCTGAAACCTATCAGCCTATATGAGTGAAAATTTAAAGTATCAAGGCATAAGAGTCATCTTCCAAAATATTCTGTCGCTTGCGAAACGGTCTAAAATCAAGAATCATAATGTTTCTGGTCTTGATGTTTTCTCTTATTCTTCAGCCATTCTTCGCTGTAATCTTATAATGGCTGGGTTATTAATCAGAACTGGCTCAAAAGCAAGCTTTCTTTTCACATTGCTGCATGCCAGCTGTAAGAATTAAAACTTTTGAAACGTAGAGCAGAGCATTAAGAAAATATATCAGAAAGACTGGTTTAGCACATATACGTAATTTATGTTAGGAAACAGTTTTTCTAAAAATTCTACGTACAATTCATATACTCCTCATCTTAAAGCACAGAAGAAGTGCATTAATGTAAAAGTATATATTTTGCGTGGAATTTGCCTGCAAAACGGAGGGCTGAGCAAACATAGGAGACCTGCTGCGCTGAGGCGCAGCAGGAAAAAGGCTTAAACAGTTAAAGTTTAAGATCAAATAAAAGTTTCAGATTGTTTAAGATAGTTTAAGGTAAAAAAAGTAAACCTTAAACAGTTTAAGATAAAAGGTAGAAGGTAGATAAATAACAGATATCAGCTGGAAGCGGGTAGAAGTAGACTGTACATTGCAGAATCAAGTTATAACTACGATTTCTTGCACCACACTGCAGGAAATCGCCCGAAAAATAAATCCGTGACTACAGGTTTTGAACAAAGTGACCCCCACCTTAAGGATACACAATAAAGAATACTGAAATTTCAAAATGATGCCACGGAATTCTTTAGTTTCTTACGATAACTTCTGCACATCCCATTCTTAAGTCTCTTTATCCAATAAATGTAAGTATGTTGATTTCTTGATTAATATCATAGCAGATAAAAGAGCGCTTTAAAGCGGCAATTAATACAATAGGGTGCGTAGGCCAGATCTTTAATACCTTTACGTTGTGAAAATAACACTCACAATAAACATATTAAGTTGTTCGAATTACACTAAGTCTGACAAACGCTCAGTATTTTTCCTAGTTTTGTCTAAATTCATCAATCAATTGGCTAACATTTGCTAATTAGCTAGCTAATTAGTTAATTAGCATCTCAGAAAGTAGTTCACATTTGAATTTGTCAGTTGGTTGGGAATTGTCATAGAGTGTGGTCGGGATTTTGGTAGAGCAGTTTTCGCGATTTTTGAGATTTTGGAGTATTTTGGATTTTGCTTTCGTTCCGGCGCTTGTTACGTTCCGGACTGTTCGGTTGTCGTATTGTTTTGGAAATTATCATTCTGAGTCTTTCTTGGCGCATTAGTGGCGGAAATCATCACCAAGTAACCTCTCCCCCTCCTAACAATTTTTAAAAGGCAAATAAAAAATGTTGGTGTGAAAATTACATAGATATATCTTTTATATATATATATATATATATATATATATATATATATATATATATATATATATATATATATATATATATATATATATATATATATTGATATAGCTATATAGCAAACAGCAACTGAACAGATGGATCAATTTAACAGCTAAAAAATTTCCATATTTGGGCAACAATGACTCAACAAGGTGTAGTGTTCCTAATTAGTCTAGCAAAATTTTTACAGGAAGAATTATGGTCATACAAACTTTTGTTGTTTTACTTCGTAAATGAAACTCAACACCTTGGCCAAGCCCACTGAAATGCTAAAAGAAGTATATATACCACCTTTTGCGGGAATCATTGCAGTCATCTTATTCACAGACGTAGTATGAGACCCTATCGATAGACTTTAGATGACAGTTATTCGCAGCGCAGCGTCCTTTCCTACAGTCTTCCAGAGTATAATAGTCTCCTTTGTCGGCAGGAGGTTTAAGGCATACAGTGTTGCAAATGCCTCGAAAGCGCAGTCCTTCACAATTGCGACACCCAGACGAGAGGCACTCTTCACGGCTGCGATATCCCACATATCCAGCATGGTCCTCGAAGAACGTACAAGTATCCACATTCCTTGCACTGCCCAACCCAGAAAGACTGATTAAGAAAGCAATGCTCAAATGGATGAATCCGATCATGGCTCTGAACTGAAAAGACTTTTAACCTGAAGAAAAAGTTGGAGGTGGCCTGTACAGAAAGAAGTACAACAATATAATATAATAATATATAATAGAATATATAATAATATAATGTGGCTTGGTTTCTCTTTAATCTTAACGTATAAAAAGTCCAAGCGGATACTTTCTCGTTACACCATGTTTTCTTGTTTAGTTTAAATGATTGTATGATATTAGAAAAGCCATCTTCAGCACACACTTTAAGCAATGCCCTTAATATTAGGTAAATCAATGGTAAACTGTCTAGTTTTATTCTCGAAATTTGTTTATGCTTTGCTCTGTGGACGAAGGTTTAAACGCTGACCTACTCGAAGCAACAACGATTTGGTGATATCTCGGAAACAACGGCAAAATCAACAACGATCTAACAAACTTTTGCGAAGTCAACTGTTTCAACGATGCCGAATTCTCCGAATGCCGAATGCGAATCAGATCACTGGGACAGTTCAATAGAAATTACAAATTACGCAGCTGGTTGGCAAAACTGTCAGATAAGAACGGGCGCTTCGTTCAGAATGCTCTGTTGAGCAATATTTCAAAGATAATAATAACCCAATTTTATGTGTTTCAGCATTAATCCTTCTTGTGGAATCCAGGACTGGTTGGCCTTACGTCACCTTTGCGGTACTGGATGCCCCAGATAAGACAAGCTCTTTGAGAGCAAACTGCACCTATTTCTGTAAGCTGATTCGGTAAACGCATCTATGGTAACGCCAAGACAAAGAATAGTATCTTTTATATACTTTGTTTTTTTGATCTGTGCTAAAAGACAGACAAAGTAGAATGAATGGCATACTTGAAAACAGAGGATATTAAATGCAAAAGTAAAGTATTAGCTGTTCAAATAAATTGTCAGCCAATATGTTTCCTAAAATATTGATAGTTCAAAATTTTGCTTAGTTAATAACTGCAATCCATGATGAACAGTACAACTGCATCGATTGGAGAACTGTGGAAATTTCTTCTATAACGTATTATCACATAATTCCACGTATTCAGGAAATAGGGTAAAATTGGTCATCCAAGGTCGCTGCAACACGACCGGTCGGGTATGCAAGCCCTGCCAGACCAACTTTGATCGGGTATCATTCAATGGTTGAATTCGAAATCCAGAGAAATTCTCTACTCTCTCTAGGAAATCTCAAGAAAAATGGCAGACAAATATGAAAAACTTGTTGTTTTCAATTGTTCTGCCTGAGATATTCAAGCATAAATAGGTTGATTTGATACCACCTAGCTAAACCTACCCTACCTAATAGCACGAAACTGATTTTACTAGAATTATATAACTCACAAATTAAAGCACAAGTCGTAATACAGCAAAGTATAATACAGACAAAACAGGAGTACATACCCTAAAATGCTTACATTTATACAATCCCAAGTAGAATACAAGCAAGTCTAATACACAATGAGTATTGAGTAGCAGTAATGGGCACTGGACTGGATGCCCAAAATTCACACCGCGCCAAAAAACGACAGAAAAAGCTGAAATTTTAACTGAAATAAACAAATTTCAGGAATGTAAAGCTTTGAATAGGCGGATTATCCCCATATCCGTTGAAGCAAAATAGCCGAGTATCCGGATATGAAAAATATCCGGCGCCCATCACTAACAATGAGTTATACAAGTAAAACATTCCAATTACAGCTGTACAACAAGAATAACAGGATAGTGCTTACGTTCCGGGGTCTCAACAGCAGTTTCGATTTGAACTCTTAAGAATGAACATTTTTGCAATCATATATATACATTTTTCAAATTTTTATAAAACAGAATAATGTGGTATGAAAGATTTCATAAAATTAGGATTGAGAAAAACTGAAAAAAGTGTCCCGGGCGGGGATCGAACCACTGCATCGGCTGATCCGTAGTCCGCTGACTTGACCACTCAGCCAAGCCAAACCCAGCTGGCTGATGCTGAGACTTGACAGCCCTATATTTTACATACGTATATACATACACTGATTTCAGAACCAGTCAATTTTCAAATTTCTGTACAGCAAAAACGACTAAACAAAGAGGCTAAATTGTCATCACCATCACCAGGGTGACATTCTAGATCGTTCCAGTCTGTGCCGAATCTTATGGCCGACCTGGCATGCCACAAAGACGGCCACACCCGCGGCCAGACCCACAGGCGCCGAACTGGACAGGACGGCAGCGGCCACGCCCGCGCCAATGCTCTTGAATCGAGAGGTCTGAAACAGTAGAAAAAGGAATGGAGAAAGCGTAATGGATCAAGAAAAAAAGGAAAATGTGTCATAAAAATCCGACGGCTAGACTGAGCTAATTCACAACAGCAAACGTTTTTGGAAATTAGGCTATACGGTCGAGTTCAGGGCAAAATTCGAGTCCAAATGCATCAGTGTTGTGGGTAGAGCGGTTTCTGGAGGGGGCTTATTGGGGTCGTTTATGGTCCATATCTCACACTAAGCACAGGTAAAGGTAAGATAAAGAGATCCCATGCAGAGAACTCCAGCTTACAGAAGGTTATAGAGTGCCGGTGCTTATCTCCAGATTCACAGCCCGAAGCCAGGAGCGACAACTCTAATGTTGACTACATCTGTGGAGGGGGCTTCATCCAGCCCTTCATCAGGCTTACACCAGAACACAGACTCCTGTTATCTTCCCACTGCAGTGGAACCCATCTATTAACCACATAGGGATAGAGAGCTGGGTTGGCTGGAGCCCACGGCGAACCGATATGTGCCTAGTCCCTTGCTCAAGGGGATTTGTGAAATTGTGAAAGCCTTGTGGCAGTAGGGATTCGAACCAAGGACCGTAAGATCCTTAGTCGAACGCCTTACCACTCGGCAATCATGGCACACACTAAGCCCAGACGTAGCCATAGCGACAGCTTGATGCGACTGTACCTTAGTAGCTCAGTTGGTAGATCGTTCCTCTAGACAGCGAAAATCTGGGCTTATTCAGGGATTTTTTCTGGAGGGGGGGCTTCTTGCACCCCCCCCCCAAAGTCCGAGGGGCAAAGAATTCTTGGCAGAGGAGCGAAAATTTTTCTAGTATGCACTGCAAAAGTTAGCTTTTATCACAAAAACTGAGCAAATGTAGTGGTCAAAAAATGAGCAAAAATCTTTGATAATTTGGCCTTCTAAGGGAAGTTTTCAGGAAAAAACTGGTTGGTACCAAAAAGGGGCACTACCTGGTTTTGGGGAGGATGGGAGAATTTAACAGTTTCCTTAACAAATTTGTAGGTTTCCTCTAAAAAATTGTACAAAAATAAGAACACCTTCTGCAAGGAAACCAAACCATGTCACCAAACAAAAACCCAACTCCCACCTGTCCGCTGCTTCTGGAGCCATAGCGACACCATTTGACAAAGTGTTCACAGTTGGCCGTGATTAGGTTATACTTTTCGTTTCCCAGCTCAGAGAGGGCTCGAGCTACCACCTCTTCCGGAGGGTAGGGGACAAAGTCCAGGTCCAGACCGTTGTTGATTCGCATCAGTCCGTCGCCGGCCACACGCCGAAGGTCCTCGGATCGAACCACGGCCACTGATTCTAAAACAAATCTGCTGTCATTATCGAATGTCGATGTCTAATCCGAAAAGGTTGGTATTAAAATAGAAAAATAGAAATCATAAAAGCTGAAATAATGACGCACGTGAGCGTCCTAGTTGGTGATAGCTGGAATTTAATTTTAATTTTATTTGATAATTTAGTCAAAGTTTTACAGCTGAACCAAACAGTTTAGTTTTACAGTTGAACCAAACAGTTTTTAAAAATTCGAAAGATCAGAACATTAATAAGATTTTGACCTATAAGAAAAGTGGTTTGCACCAACCAATATTCGAGGTTGAGATAACCTTGTGCTTAACTTGAGATCAGCTTGAGGTTATATATCTACAAGAATCCTGCGCCAGTTAGAGTAAGCTTATCGGTTACAGAAATCAGTTGGTGCAAGAGGTAACGTCCAAGCTGAGAGTCACAGACAAGCTTCCTCAAACATATCAAATCTGGAATTGACGAGATAAGCTCCACCCGAAGCCTTAGCTAGTCACAACATTGCTGCAAACGGGCGCAAACCAATGCAAAAAGGACACAACGGGCTCCACTCCAACCCATCACTTAACTTTATTATTCCAAAACAAATCCAAAACCAAAGCAAGCAAAAAGGTTTCACAAGAAAAATAATGTCATACGATTTCCCGAGGACAGGTCTGCACTAAGCGTCAGAGAGCCCAGAAAAATGTTACTGGGAGACTGTGACAACGTAGAAGGCAAGACGGTGGCGCTGGCAGGGTTGTCATCGCGATCTCTGGCGCCGCTCTGACTCAGGCGGGCCGTCGTATCGTCCACCAGTCCTGTCAGATGGGCCACATAGTAGACATCCTCTAGGCACTGGATATAGACGGCCCAGTGCTGAAATAGATATATATATAACAAAAATGCTGCGCAGAAAAAGAGCCTCATACGTAGAATGAGTGAGCCCTGAGATGTTTCAAAATTCCGGTTGAGAAAGTAAAGACACAAGCTCGAAAAATGCTAATTAAGGCGTCATCTCATTCTGCATCAATCTGCATCTGCATCTGCGTCAATCTGCATAACATTAACATGGGGTCCGAATCTGGGTGGAGTCTACGTACCTCGACTCTGACGAGGGATCTATCCCAAACAATCCAAACTGTGAAGGGGATCTGCCCCAAAATTAGCAAACATTGCACATTTTTTTTACATTGTTGGCCCCAACATTTAGTGAAAAATCACGATTTTAGCGATTTTTTTGGAGAAAATCGCAAAAATTTGCTAAAAAATGTGTAACTATTTTGGGGAAAAATTGCCTGTAAATATCCTTTTAGACGACAGGGTCTGCCCTTTTTTCCTTCCAGCAGAGGGGATCTACCCCTGTTTTGTCCTGTTATCCCCTCCACTCCTTTCCCCACAAGTTATCCAAAGCTAAGTAGTCTTAGCAGGTAACCAACCATCCAACCAGAACTGAAAGTAATCCTATCAATGAGGCCGTAGAAAGTTCCGGAGGTTCGAATGATGGCCTCTGCACTCCTGTTCCCATATTTTTGTCAGACTTATTCCTCGCTGTTGCGCCCCCGCGCCGCCCACTCGGTGCATTTGCTTTCCAGTTTTACAGTGTTGGTATCGTCTAACAGTCAGTCTAAAGTCCTTTTCGAAAAAAAATACAAAGTCAAGCTGATGCAAACTTGCAAAATTAGGCAACCTAACCAATATTTCTGCAAGGTATGTAAAAAATTTCTCAGAAACGTTACCCTAATAAATATAAAAACCCAAACAAAACAGACTTAGTAATCAGTCAAGGCTGGCAAATAGACTTTTAGCCTTCTGAGCGAATGTTTCAATGCAATCTTTTATTACAAAAAGGGCATCCCTTATAATTATTGCGGAAAAGGGCGCTTTGTTTTGCTCCTCCAACTGAAAGAATCAAACCAGCAGAAACGCAGAGCATAACACAGACCTCGACTATGAACGTGTATATACAGTACCCTGCTCGAGAAGAGTAGCAGTTGACGATTTTCGTAAACCGTTCACCCATTACGCCAAAGTTCACGAATGTCGCAATTCGCACAAGCATTTTCGCGATATAGGTCAAGCTTTACCCCGTTTCGTGCAGGGAACTGTAATCACTAGCGTAGATACGGGGGGCGGGGGGGGGGGGGCCGGCGCCCCCCCCCCCGAAATGGTTTTGCCCCCTGAAAAAAATGGCCAAAAGAAAAATTTTAAGCCCGCGCGGAGCGCGGGCGTTTAAATTTATCATAAACACAAAGAAATTGTATTAAAATGCCCCAAAAATTGTGCATTTGAACTTCATTGAAAATTTTTCGCGCCGTCGGCGCGACTTTATTATTAGCATATACTAAGTATAATTAAACCTTTACTAATTTGCTTTACTTTACTTTGCCAGCCTTTTAGTTTCATAGACTGCATTATTGCAAACATGATTTTTTAAATGGTGGATACTGGATATGTGCTGCTTGGAATACCCTGTTCATAATGGGAGCATCCAGTCTGAGGTTTCGTGCGATATATACTATAAAAGTGGAAAATATATAGCAAATTAAACTACAAAATTTGGTTTGGGAATTGATAGTATACAATGCAAAGAATTCAATTTTCAATAGCGTTTTAGTGGTGAAATTGAAAAATATTCTCAACTTCTGCGGGGCTGGCCCCCAGACCCCCCTTTTGGGTTTTAGCATGCCGCTTTCGGCTACAATCGATTTAAGCTAAGAACCTTATAGAAATTTTGTGCTTAGTGTTCATACAATTGTTGAGCAAAAAAATAAAAATTTTACCCCCCCCCCCTAGACTTCGGTCCAAACCGCCCCCCCCTGAAAATTTTTTGTATCTACGCTACTGACTGTAATAATTTATACAACAAAATATTAAACAAAAGCAGAAAGAAACCTGAAAAAGTCCGCGCTGAAATTCCACCAAATCCCCTTCCTCCAACAGGGGAATAATTTCATCCACACGAAACCAGTCCGTTTTCTTGACTGAACCAGCAGTTGCCAGCCTACAATATACATACATATATAATATATATAATTGCGCAAACATTTCAAACTGTAGCTTCTGAACGATATTTTTCAGGACAAAGTTTGATACGACCAAAAGCGTCACCCACTTTATTAGTGTGGAACAAACTTTGGTGGAGGTCGCTCATTCCCACAGTAGAGTAACACTTTTCTTGTTGAGGCTGCCAGCCATGGGAACAGCTGGGGTCCGTAGGGCGGCAAAGAAGTGGAAACAGTTTATTAAAAAAGCGTTCTAGAAAAATAACGTTCCTTGCTACTTTTTGTACAACTATATAATACATAACGGCTCAAGTTACCATGAACAACTCCCAAAATGTACTAAGCTCAAATTTTTCTTATATTACTACTGTAGCATCGTCCCTAGAAGCGGCTTTTCTAAGAAACAATTGAAATTAAATGAATTGTACGTATACAAGAAAACAGATCCTTGCTTAACAAAACCATTAACTAAGTTTAAGGTGGTGGCCAATCGGAGAAACAATATAAAGATAAGAGCAGGCGTCGTCTGGAAGGGAAGCAGGGAAGCAATATATACACCACAGAAAAAGCTTGCGACTTTTCAAAAATTGAGGATGTTCAGGAAAATTTTCTGGACACTTTCTGTAGAAACTTTATATATATAGCTGTGTCTGTCTGGCTTTTGTCCAGCTAAGACAATTTGTGTCGGGGCATTACTCCTGGACACAAAAAACCGAGTATATAATATGCACAACAGTGGTAAGTGCCAAGTATAAATACAAAATAAGGTCGATCTTCAGTCAGAAAGTGCACAAATATAGTCAATCGGGAAAAAAGCCACGTCAAAAGTTCGGGAAAAAAGCCACGACCGCTGTGGCCTAACGGGTGAAGCTATATATTGCACTAGCTATATATATATTTTGGCGTGTAGAATGGTGACGTCAATATAAGCCCACACGCCGATTTTTAGCTTTCTAGCTCTCCTCTATAGTCAACAGCGGGGTGGACATTTTTTGCAAAACTTTGTTCCTGAAAAGGCGGGAAAACGGTAATGTTTCAAAAATTCATAACTTTAGTGTCAATAGCGCTATCTGAATAATTTCTACTGTAATCAAGAGAGAAAATGTCTGGCTTTGTCCTCATACAATTGCAAACAGTTCAGGATGTCACGTTGTCTCTGAGCAGGTGTGGCTTTTTTCCCCGATCCCATCGGGAAAAAAGCCAGTCGCTTGCGAGGCCCATAGTGAGCAGTTTTTCTGGATTTCTGGCATGATAACTATTTTGAAAATAATCAGCAATTCAAGTTTTACAAAGCAATGCCGTTTTTAGGAGGACAGTCCCTGAAATCAAATGAGCAACTTTTGGACTAATATGTCACGTCAGTCGTTTTGACCGCTACACTACATATTTCATCCTGAAAGTGGCACATTTGGCCAAAAAGAGCATTACGAATTCATTGGAAAACACTATTTTGTGGTTAGTCTTCGTTTTAGCAAGTTTTTAAAAAATTTGTATGTTTACGTTATATATATATATATATATACAAGTAACAAAAATGCTCCGCACAAAAAGGGGATAATATGTATAATGTGTGTTGGGCTATGTCTATCAGTTCCGGTTGAGAAAGTATATATATATAATAGTAAAGACATATATAAAGTTTGGGAGGGTGGTTCTATGGCGAAATTTACGTATTCAGTTCGCTTCGGGCTTTCATTTGACACCAAATTAGACCGCTTTTGAAAAAATTTTGACAAAAAATCGCCTCAGTCCCCACCCCACCACAGCACTCTACAGCCACTTTGAGCATGCACTTCTATGACGAAAGTTGCTAGTCTCACTTAGGGCTTTCATTAGATGCCAAATTTGACCATTGAAAAATTTCATTTTCGACCCAAAATCGCCTAAGCCCCCACCCCACCCCACCACAGCGCTCTACAGCCACTTTGAGCATGCACTTCTATGACAAAACTTGATAAGCTCACTTAGGGCTGTCATTTGATACCAAATTTGACAATTTTTGAAAAATTTTATTTTTGACCACTTGACCCCCCCTACCCGATTTACCCTTCAAACTGCAAAGTGGAACCAGCCCAGCAAAATGGGTAGGTCGGACGCCAAAACGGACACCGGAAATGAGCTGGGCGCACCAGAAAACCCCTATGGACAAAGTTTTGAGAGGCTGTGCACAGTCCTATATCGTGTTTTTGGAAGTCGGTACCGACTTGACCCTCCCGACAGCAAAGTGGAACCAGCCCAGCAATATGAGTGGGTCCGACGGCAAAACTGCTTACGAGAATCAATTCTCCGTGCCAGAAAACCTTTGTGTGGAAGATTTGAGCTTTCTACGTAAGTTAAATATATAGCGATTTCGATTAACAATAAATTTCGTTAAAAAGCTATTACATAGCGATTAACAATAAATTTCGATTTTTCATTTTTCGAATTTTCACCATTTTTGACCGGCCACTGTGGTCGCTTGGGAAGTGATAGAGAAACGAGAAACGATAGATATACAGTTCGATATATATAATTTCTGAATATAAAAAGAAATCGGCTCCAGCTCTTAACGTTCGAGCTGTGCAGCATCCACAAAAATGGTCAGTTTTCGCTCTGAGCCGACTTTGCGGCGCCGCTGCGGCGCTGTGGCGCACCTGCGGCTGCAGAGCTGTGGCGCACCTGCGGCTGCGGCGCAAAAAAGTAGAGATTCTTAAATGGCGCATGGGGTACTACCAGACCCAATACCCCTTTAGGTTCGGCCTCCGCAGCAGATTACGTGAAAGAGGCGGAAAGTCAGGACAATACGACCATTAAATAAGAGAAACCGGAAAAAACATCGCCGCCATAACCGGTCCGGGGCGCAACTTTTTAACGGTAAGTGATACGGGGCTGAAACTTCACACACACATACTGAACTCGATGTGCTCTACAATTTGCGCATGAAATCTGCGCAGCTTATTTTACACTGTCTCCAGGGACCTTTGACACAATAGATTATGATTACGACCCCTATGATATATACGTATATTTGATGAAACCTAGCCAGTTTATGCTGCAAACTAAAAAGTTCTATTTAATGCTTTACGAAGGCAATTTGCCTCGGTAAACAACAAATCTAGGTAAATAAGCGACGCTGAACACGTTGGAACACTCAGAATTGGTCTACGCCTTCAGGATATGCTTCGACCAAAGTGGCTTTTTTCCCGATGACTGCCTTTTTTCCAATTTTGGCTTTATTCCAAGGAAATAAATCACAAACTACTCTCTATTGCTACAGTCCAGAGAAGTCATTAATCATGAACATAATCCGTACGGTTGCCATTCTTCAAACAACAAGAATTTTCCCATAATTCCAAAAAATGAGTTCTATACACGTCCAAATCTTTGAAAAAATGGATTTTTTCCCGATTTACTATAGTCTAAAAGCGCATTTATATATATGTTTCGCAGTAAAATATATAAACACTTTAAGCCAAAAACTAAGCCTCCATCCCCTACCCCGAAAAACAATGGGTATACGTTACGTATAGTGTCCAAAACAAAACACTTACGAAACTGGAACTGATCCCATAACCTCACACTGACGTCAGCATAATCTTACTGTATATATACAATAAACACTAAATAAAACCATCGCATTAAGTAACACAAATGAATACATAAATTGGATCATTACATTACACATCGATCGATCAAGAAGTTTTTGTCTCCAATCCCACAAGTCCTGGCTTTTTCCTAGGCAAAATGGGGGAGGGTCCACCCATGTCTGGCCAGGGTATTTTCTAGGTTTTTTCGGGGGGCTTCCCGGGGGGCCCGGCCCGAGATGGGGGGGGGAGAACTTTTCGGGGGGGGGGGATTTTTTGCAAAATTCAGCTAAAAAGCTGGTAACGTAGAAAGGAAAAAAGTTCTCAAAAATGCCAGGAGTTAAGCCAAAAATAGCCATTTTAACTAAAAAATCTCCGGCGAAACCGACAAATTTTTTAAATTTTGCCTATTTTTTGCAAAAATTTGGGCCCCCAAAAAGCCGGGGGGAAGCAAAAATCCCGGGAGTGGGCGATTTCGGGGCGTTATGTGCGCCCCTGGATTTGCCCCCAACAATTGCGAATTTTTAACTTTAACGTTAACGAATAGCGAGTGTTTGACCAAAAATTAGTAAAAAATATATACAATTTTTAGCGCTTTTTATGAAATTTTTTGAAAAAATTGCCAACATTTGCTAAAACATGACCAATTTTTGGTACAAAGTGTTGAGGGCGAGGGATGTACTCTTTTCCTCTCAGGAAGAGAGGGTCTGCCCTTTTGCCCTTTTTTTGCTTTTCGCAGAGAGTGTCTACTCGTTTTTTGTCGGTCTGGGGGGGCCTGCACCCGCTCCCATTCCCCACACGTTAACCAACCACCAACTACTTTTGGCTACCCGCCCCCCCGAACCCCCCAACGATTTTTGGACCCAAAACGTTAGCTAAATTTGGTTGAAAAAAGGTCATTTTTTGAAAAAGTTTTCTAAAATTTTGACCTAAAATCGCTTTAAAACGGTGGAAAAACGCCTAAAACGTTAAGAACAAGCCTTATTTTGATGAAAAAAGGGCTAAATTACAGAAAATTTTGCATTTTTTGGCCATTCGAAATTTCTGAGGTCCGAATTCTCTGGGGGGGAACCCCCATCACATTTCGGAGGTCAGCCAAGATTTACCCCCCCCCAGACCAAAGTTCCAGGGAAACTATGCCCAACCCTCCCCCAAAAAATTTTTTCAATTTTTATGTCAAAAATCGCATTTTCAGCCGTTTGTAATACTAATAAATATCGAATCATAAAGTAATTTTTACATTAGACAGTGGTTTTAAACTCTAAAACTTGATTGTCCAGGTGTTTCTAAGTTCAAAAGAAGGCTAATATTCAGTCAAAAAGTCCATTAAGCTATTAAAAACGTGTATTTCTCGCAATAACAAGTACTTTAATTTGGACTTTTTGAAAATTTTTGCAAAATTTACCCTAAAAATACCCTATTTTTGGCCAACGCGCGACTACCACGTCCCCCCCCCCAAAAAAAAATTTCTGGGGGGGGGGTGGAAAAAATTTTTGAAAAAGCCAGCCCCCCCACCTTACACCTATGGGGGGTAACCGGTAACCCCTCCCAGCCATTTTTCCAAACCCCCCCCAGAAATTTTTGGGGGCTCCGGCCCCCTGAAAATTGGCCACAAATTGGGCATTTTCTGGGCAAATTTTGCAAAATTTTTCAAAAAAGTCCAAATTTTTGGCTTAACGTGTTTATTATCGCGAGAAATACACGTTTATAACGGTTTTATGGACTTCTAGACTCAATATTGACCTTACTCTGGACTCAGAAACATGTTGGCAATCAAGTTTTCGAGTTTAAGAGCACTGTCTAATGTTAAAATTACTTAATGATTCCATGTTTTTCGGCATTAGCAATGGCTGAAAATGCGATTTTTGGCATAAAAATAGAAAAATTTTTTGGGGGAGGTTTGGGGGGGGGGGGTCGGGACGGGACCATAGGTGTAATTGGGGGGAGGTTTGGGGGGGGGTAACCCCCCCAGCCATTTTTACAAACCACCCCCAAAAATTTTTGGGGGCCCCCGGCCCCACCCAACGGGGGGGGGGGGGGGGGGGGGTTAGTCGCGCCAAAGGCGCGAAAAATTGGCCAAAAATCGGGTATTTTTAGGGTAAATTTTGCAAAATTTTTCAAAAATGTCCAAATTTTTGGCTTAAACTGTTCATTATTGCGTGAAATTTTTTCAAAAGTTTTCAAAAGTTTTATGGACTTTCTGACTCAATATTGACCTATTTTAGACTTAGAAACATGTTGGCAATCAAGTTTTCCAGTTTAAAACCCCTGTCTAATGTCAAAATTACTTCATAGTTGAATGTTTTTTGGCATTAGCAATGGCTGAAAATGCGATTTTTGACATAGAAATAGAAAAAATTTTTTGGGGGAGGTTTGGGGGGGGTCGTGGGGGGGTTTGGGGGGGGGTCTAAAAAGGGGGCCCCCCCGCAAAATTCCGGGGGAGGGGGCCCCCCCCCAACCCAAATCCCCGTTACACCTATGGTCGGGACCCCCCCAAAATTCCGGGGCACTTATTTAGATGGGGGGGCGATTTTTTCGCCTTGGTCCCCCCTTATGGTTCGAAAAAATTTTTTGTCTCCGATTTGGCTGAGAAGTTGCCCTTAGGGTAAATCGAGGTCGCTGATTTCAAAAATCGAATTGAGAGATCGATCCGATCGATCGATCGATCAGTAAAATCGATCGATCAAAATCGATCAAAACATTTTTTGTCTCCGATTTTCGCGAAAAGTTGCCCCTAGTGTAATTCGGGGGTGCTGATTCCGAATCTGCACTCGAAA
Organism: Trissonchulus latispiculum; assembly: GCA_030248195.1. Taxonomy (NCBI): domain Eukaryota; kingdom Metazoa; phylum Nematoda; class Enoplea; order Enoplida; family Ironidae; genus Trissonchulus; species Trissonchulus latispiculum. Next base: position 15,497 of record JASAND010029176.1, on the reverse strand, counting down.
TTTCATAAAAATCGATCCTGCGCCCGCAAAAATCGATTTTCATCGATTTTTCAAAAATTCGTCAATAACTCGATTTTGGCAGCTCGGATCGAAATTTCGACTGCAGATTCGGAATCAGCGCCCCCGAATTACCCTAGGGGCGACTTTTCGCAAAAATCGGAGACAAAAAATTTTTTGATCGATTTTGATCGATCGATTTTACTGATCGATCGATCGATCGGATCGATCTCTCGATTCGATTTTTGAAATCAGCGACCTCGATTTACCCTAAGGGCAACTTCTCAGCCAAATCGGAGACAAAAAATTTTTTCGAACCATAAGGGGGGACCAAGGCGAAAAAATCGCCCCTCCATCTAAATAAGTGCCAATTCCGGGGGAGGGGGCCCCCCAACCCAAATCCCCGTTACACCTATGTTACCCCCCCAACCCTCCCCCCCCCAATTGCACCTATGGCCATACCTATGAGCAGGGGGGGTCTGGCAAAAAAGGGGGAGGGGGGTGGACAAAAGTCGATTTGGGGGAGGGGTAAGAAAAATTTTCGAGAGGGTCGGGGGCAGGGGGTCGGCGAAAAATACGTTTTTCGTTAAAAAACTGAATAATTTTCTCAATTTTCAGCATAGGTGTGTTTGTTAGGGGTGGGGGTGTGGGGACCCCCCCCCCAAATGACAAATTTTCGAGACCTCCCCAGATTTTCAGATTTTTGCTACCCCCCCCCTCCCAGATTTTTTGCCCAGCCACCTATGATTTTCAGCTATATATTTCTAGCAATTTGGCTTTTGTAAATTTTGTGGGGAGGAACTGACCTTAATGATTCTTGTTACGCTTGATTAATTTTAAAGTGACACCCTACTAGGCAGGCTGACGAAATTTTACAGAACAAAATTGGGAGAGGTCATGTCAGGTTAAATAAAAATTTTCGCAGGGGGCTTACCTCCCGAAAACTGGGTTTGTCGCCTTGAATGGTGTGGTGTCAGATTGAAAATCGTTCAAATTTGTATTTTGCTGAAATTGCCATCCTCGAAACCTCCCGTAGGCAAATTTTCGCTGAATTTGATTGAAAATTTGCCATCAAAAACGTTTTTGACCCGTAAAGTGTAAGATTTCCGAAAGTTTTGGAGGATGACAAGGGGAAATATTGAAATATATATAAGGAAATATATCCCAATAGCTTCATCCGTTAGGTCATGGCTTTTTCCCCGATTGACCTGGGCTTACTCTGGGGCATAGGTGTAATTGGGGGCTGGGGGTTTGGGGGGGGCATAGGTGTAACGGAGATTTGGGGTGGGGGCGGCACCCCCCCCAACATTGTCTGGGGGGGCCCCCTCCGGCGACCCCCCCCAACCCCCCCCCCAGGACCCCCCCAACCCTCCCCCAAAAAAATTTTTCATTTTTTATGCCAAAAATCGCATTTTCAGACGTTTCTAATGATGAAAAACATCAAACCATAAAGTAATTTTAACATTAGACAGTGGTTTTAAACTCAAAAACTTGATTGCCAACATGTTTCCAAGTCCAAAATAAGGTGAATATTGAGTCATAAGATCAATAATACAGTTAAAAACGTGTATTTCTCATTATAATAAACAGCTTAAGCCAAAAATTTAGACATTTTTGAAAATTTTTTCAAAATTTACCCTAGAAATACCCAATTTTTGGCCATTTTCGCGCCTTCGGCGCGACTACCCCCCCAGTTGGGGGGGGGGACGTCCCCCCCCCGAAAGTTTTGGGGGAGGGTTGAAAAAAGGCTTGGGGGGGCTACCCCCCCCCAACCCCCCCCACCTTACACCTATGGGGGGGGGGGTAACCCCCCCCCAGCCATTTTTTCAAACCCCCCCCCAGAAATTTTTGGGGGCCCCCGGCCCCCCCCCCCCAACTGGGGGGGGGGGGGGGGGGGGCGCCCCGTAGGCGGAAAAATTGGGCCCAAAATGGGGCATTTTTGGGGTAAATTTTGCAAAATTTTTTAAAAAAGTCCAAATGTTTGGCTTACCGGGTTTATTATCGCGAGAAATACACGTTTATAGCGCTTTTATGATGGACTTCTAGACTCAGCATTGACCTTATTCTGGACTCAGAAACATGTTGGCAATCAAGTTTTCGAGTTTAAAACCACTGTCTAATGTTAAAATTACTTAATGATTTCATGTTTTTCGGTATTAGCAATGGCTGAAAATGCGATTTTTGGCATAAAAATAGAAAACATTTTTTGGGGGAGGTTTGGGGGGGTCGTGGGGGGGTATGGGGGGGGGGTCTAAAAAGGGGGCCCCCCCCAAAATTCCGGGGGAGGGCCCCCCCCAACCCAAATCCCCGTTACACCTATGCTCTGGAGGGGGGGCGGGGTGGAGGCCCCACATAAACACCCTCCTCCCAAAAGTGGGTGCCCCTTTTGGTACCAACTTTTGCCCTAAAAATCGCTCAGAAGGCCAAATTTTCAAAAATTTTCCGGCTTTGCCGGAGATTTTCAGTCGACAGCGCAATTTTCAGCATGTTCTTAGAAGAATTTCTTCCCCCCCTGGCTTATCCCTAGTGGGGGTGGGGGACCGCCCCCCATTCGGCGACCTCCCCCCCAATTCGAGGAGCCCCCCCCCCCATGAAAAGCCCCCCCCCCATAAATCCCGACCTCCCCCCCCATAACCCCAAAAATTCCCAAATTTTACCATTTTTACCCAAAATTTTCAAAAAATTTTCCGGCTTCGCCGGATTTTTGACTAAATTTTCGCTATTTTAGCGTAAAAAACACCTAGAATTAGTCATTTTTAGCGATTTTTAGCAGTTTGTACACAAAAAACCCACAAAAATTCGAAAAAATTTTCTAAAAATATGCCCCCCCATTTTGGGTGAGCCCCCCCATCGATGGGCCCCCCCCCCATGAAGCCCCCCCCCCATAAAAAATTGCCAAGGGATAAGCCAGCCCCCCCCAAAAATGACTCGCCGAGGGGCCCCCAAAGAGCCCTCCCCCCCCCCAGAAAAATTCCCTAGAATAAGCCCAGATTGACTACGTATATACTTTATTTTAGGCGTCAAGTATGCGTTATGAGTAAGCATACTCCTATTGTGGCACCAAGTCCTGAACCAAAAAGCAGTGTATTCTTACGTTTGGGAAAGCGATCTAGGGTATGTTTATGTATATATTGGCGGGACGCACTTAGGGGCGGGGGAGCGCCCCCCCCCGAAACCGGACGTAAAGAAAATGTTTAGAGAAATTTCCTCAATTTTTTCATATATATATATATATATATACCTAATTTACGCTTATTTTAACTATTTTATATATATAACCTTTCTGTGCTTTTTGTAGACATTTTCAAAAATTAAAGATATATAACTCAGTTTTGTCCTAATTTATGCTTATTTTAACTTTTTTTACATAACCTTTCAATAGCAACGTTTTTGACATTTTCGAAAAGTTTTCAACTTCTGGGTAGGTTCGCCCCTCAGACCTCCCAAATGTTTTGAGGTCTGTCCCCCTCGGAAAAAGTTTCTATGTGCACCACTGTGTATTGCTGTTAATTATACATGAGATGTGCAGTGACTGGCCTGCTTCCAGCTCGACCTGCGTAGGTTTGAACATTTTGTTCCTTTTTGGCTAATCGTGGTTTGTTTTTCAGGAGACAATAGGGATTATTTTCATTCTACTTACTTACAGTGTATGTGTATTACTGTATGTCTATGTACATATATATATATATATAACTTATATATGTGTATATAGTTTTTCTGACTTAAAAATACAGGAAATTCTATAAATTTTGCAATCTGCTTGCGGTGTATGTAACGATATAACCTAGTATGCCATAACTGCCATATTAACTACATACACCCGAATTTAGGATTGAAATTTTCTGTTTTTTTGACAACTTCTTTTTTTTGGGTTTTTTTATTTTCAGTTGGAACCAGGCTCTAATGCTCTGACGGCTGCCCATCGTCGTCATCATCACCAGCATCAACAGCAGGCTGCGTCAGCGGCAACTGTCGGTGGAAACAGTCCTTCTGATACCGCAGCCGCCACCGCCACCGGCACAGGTGAAGGTGGTGGTCGTGATTCCAAGTCGGGACAGCGCTCTGTCACAACTGCAGGGGTCATGATTTGTTCCAGCTTTCGACAGACAGGGACCTGTCTGCATGGCAAGGATTGCAAATTTGCCCATAAATATGAGTAGGTCTCAGCTGTACACACCTACTTCTGCGTTTCATAGTTTCCCTGGAACTTTGGGTCTGGGGGGGGGTAAATCTTGGAAGATTGTTGGTCGACCCAAGTAATGTGATGGAGGTCCCCGCCCGATTTCGGATCTCAGAAATTTCAAAAAATGCCTAAAATGCAAAGTTTTCGGTAATTTAGCCCTTTTTTCTGCAAAATAAGGCCCGATTTTAACGTTTAGGCGTTTCTGCACCGTTTGAAAGCGATTATAAGTAAAAATATTTTTAAAAAAATTACCCAAATTTAGCTAACTTTTTGGGTCCAAAAATCGCTGGGGGGCGCTTCGGGGGAGATAGCTGAACCCAACACACTCCTCTCACCTGTTGGGGGAGGGTGTGTCAAAAATTCTTGGAGGGGGTTAAGGTTGGTCAAAAATTTTGGGGAATATATACCGCCAACGGAAACTATGCTGCATATATACCTGAAGAGTAAAAGAAACTTATGTAATTATTATGAACTGAGCAGCTAATAGGCGGTTCTAGGCGTGTCCTGAAAAAGAGTTACTTGAAAGTTTCAAAGCAGATGTGATTATTGGTTTAGAAGTGGGACAGATTAAATACGTATCTATTAAAACTGAATGTTTAAATTTAGTATACGTATTATATATATAGCCAACGTATAATATGCACATTTTTTGCTTTTTTAGAAAGCGATCAGGATCTGGCAAAGATAGAGCGTCACCGGTTCGTTTTGTTTTTGTATAGCCATGGGGGAAAAACCCACATTTTCGGATTTTGGCTGGAACTTTTTTATTATAAGGGTTATCTGAGAACTTTATATACCATAGTACTTGGCGTACTTAGAACTTTCTTTTAAGCCTATTTGCACTTCTCTAAGTTGTACCGTTAGAGCGGTATAATGCAAAAAGTACCGGAGGAAAAAACCCAATGGGGGAAAAACCCAGATGGGGGAAAATAAACCCACCCCTCACAGGTCTGAAAAATTGTTCTATCGCAATTCTGACACTTCCAGTGTAAAATTCAACCCTTTTTTAGTTAGTATGAACCGAAAAACCCGATCTAAGTAGCTTTTTTTGAGATCTCATGTGCCTTTGAAAATGCTGCATCAACTGGCCAGGTTTCATAAAGTTTAACACATAAACATAGGGCAATTTTTGAAAAATGCTAAAAATGATGTAATTTGATAAAACTTATTATTCTATCGTGTAGAGAATGGTTTTTTTCGTAGAATTGGCTGTTAAAATCCACAATTGTACCTGTATTGGGTCCTCCAGCTGCGAAATGGCACTTTTAAGCCTTTTAGCCCCTAGCTAGCCAGGTAAGCAAAATTGTCCGAATCTGACCGCATAGGATGACGCAGCGTGCTCGATAGTACCGTGCTATAGTCTCTAATCGTTTCCGTGTTGAGTTGTTAAAAAAATTTTCCAAAAAATTTGGGTGGGGGTTTTCCCCCCAAAGTGGGTTTTTTTCCCCGCCACGTTTGGCAATGTGCCAGACTAACGGTACAGCGGATCGGTCTAATTTTGGCTGTGTGCAAAGAGGAAGAGTTGCCATCATTGCAGATATTTGCAAAACTTTTCTAACCCAACCCAGTCAAAAGTTACATCGGTCCAAACTTTTGGTAAATTTTTGGATGGTTGAACCAAAAAGTAGTTGTCATTTTCAAAATGTCATAAAATAAGCAGGAGTGAACCAAATGACTTGATCTTTCCATACATAGGTTAGAAAGAGTCGCGCTTCCTGCTGCTATGTTTTGGAGCTCATATCTCCAACCCATGACCCAGGAGGCGGGTGGGTTTTTCCTCCAAAAAGGGGGTGTGTTTTTTCACCCCATGGCTATACGCTTTTGTTTAATTACGTAGCGTACGTACTGTTAATTAATTTGGTGTTTTTGTTTGTACAGTATATATAGCTCAAAACAAAGTTAATTTTTAAGAAGTTCGAAAACTCCGCGAACTCTGCGAAGCAAGCCACATTTCGCTAAATTTAGAGAAGTTCTCGAAAAAGCTAGCGAACTTCGCAAAATCGTTAGCTAGCTATTTTGAGGTCTTTCTCCCTATCCACCAAAAATTTCCAATGAAATTTAAAATCCAATGTAGAATCAAGATTTGCTGCCTTCGCGGTGTTCGCTAAGGTTTAGCGAAGTGTGAATAGTTTGCGAGATGCATTTTGCAAGAATCTTCGCAATCTTCGCGAAATTAGCTAAATGCTCGGTAAATAAGAACTTCGCAAAGGTATACGTATACCAAATCTTGAGCTTAAACTAGATTTAAAAACTTTTTTGCAAATTTTGATGGATATGGAAGAAACCCTCACATTATCTAGCTAATCATTTCGCGATGTTCGCTAACCTTTTCGCGAAGTATTCGGAGTTTGCGAACTTGTCAAAAATTAACCTAGTTTTGGGCTATACTGTGCATGCATACGTATATATAATCAAGGGGGAAACCCCCACTTTTCAGATTTTTGGCCAGAACTTTTCACTGGTTTGAGATATCGAAATACTGACTATACAGGCAGCTAGGCCTAGTCGTAAGGTATGAGCTATATAGCAAGGTTAACAAAAAAAATCAAAATTTGGTTTTTTGGCTGGAACTTTCGCAAAACTAAACCAAATCGATTACTTTGAGGACCCATGGATAGGTCTTGGGCTAAGCTTTAAACCACCCCAGTTTCGCTGCTCTACCACCTACCAGTAAGTTTCAGTAGGCGAAAGTTTGTGATTTTTTTTGTTAACGGTTTCACAAAAAAAATCACTCGTTAACAGAAAAAAAATCAGTGGCGGATCGGATCCCAGAGAGCAGCTAGCAATGTTTTCTCATCAGTTTTGGATAGAGCGCATTAAATAACGTATTTAGAACCCAAAACCACCAACCTGGTGTTCGAACTCGGGCAACTGACCCCGCCGAAGTCTTAGTGGTCGCTGATGGGCCCCGGCAGGGTCTAGTATGAAGTCTGGTGGCTATAAAATGCCGTTTTAAAGGCTAAAATGTTGTTTTTTCGTGTTTGTGAGTGATTATAACTTATTTCCAGCCGTTTTGGCAGAGAAACTTAGGACTTCGTATGTTGGTGGTATATGACCCACGGTCACGTGACCCCTGCCGGACCCTTCCGGACCCTCCAGGTACCAACTGGGCAGTCAGAAGTGGCTACAAACTTGTCCTAGGGGGTTTTCTAGTGCGCAGAATTCAAATCTGGCATTAGTTTTTAGGTAACTGTAGTCTACTACTGACTGCTGGAATCACGTTTACCGTCGGACGGTTCAGGCCAGGCTGGTTACCAGGTTGGACTTCCAGAAGTGTCAGGCAACCTCAAAAACAACGGCTATAAGGGTTTTCGAGGTCGCTGAGCTCGAATTTGGCGTTAGTTTTGCTCTAGCTACTGTTCTGACTTCAGTAACAAAATATGAAAATGATTTTTTATTTGTTAAAATTTTAACAAAAAAAATCACCCACCCCAAGACGGCTCAGAGGTCCGACCGGGAACTTCTATATATGTATCGATAGCGCACAGTCAGGACATGTCATATGTACAGTATGGGTTGTCTAGGGTTTTCCCTTAGTAAATAGCAGCCGAAATTCGAACTTCGGTCATGAACGTTTTTGAGGTCACTTTTGGGTACCCTCACTTAAAGGTCTGCCCTGAACGCATGGAGAGGGCCTAGGGGCTCAAACTCACAGGCTGTAATGTCGAGATGTGTGGCTATCACCATGCAAAAAATTGGGTCTCTGCGACTTTCCTGTGAGTCAGGGTGGGGTGATTTTTTTTGTTAAAATTTCGGGTGATTTTTTTGGTAACCTTGCTATAGAACACGTCTCTAGGGTGCGCCGTTAGTGAGAAAAATTATCCCAAACTGGTGGGAAGAAATCCAATGCAGGAATGAGCCCATTTTTGGCACGTTGCCAGGAGCATTCTAACCATTCCAAATGAAAGAGTGGGCTGCTTTTACTGCAACTGCATCAGAATATATTAGTTTTTGTACAAAAATTGAGGTTATAATGACTTTTGAAAATTTTGTATGTTTAACACATAAGCATAGGCAAATTTTGGAAATTTTTAAAAATCGTTTATTTTCGGCAGTTTAAGCATTCTATGGTGTAGCGTTTTTCTTAGAGCCAAACTTGACCCATTCTAAGTCTAGTCTAGTTTTCCCGGAGTAGAAAAATAGAAGAAAATACATAATATTACGTTTCAAACCCAGTTTTTCAGTAGCTCGCACAAAATTGTCTTCTAGTTTGGCTCAGAGCTAGTGATTTTTTGAAAAATTAAGGGCTTGAAGCTTATATTTCAGACTACTTTTCGAGCAAGGTCAAAACGTTTTCCGCTGGCAAAATTTCCATGGGGCAAGTGGGCTTCGGGGGGCGGCGCCCCCCCCCCTTATGCCCCTATGGACTAGCTAAGTTTTCCTTACAGGTTTCTAGAAATAGTCTTAGCAAAACTTTGAAATTTTTAGGTTTTAGAGGTAGTTTGAGGAGGTCAACCTTGAAACACCGTCAGAGTCGACTGGTTTGGCCCATAGCAATATTTTGGGTATGCTTTTGTAGTATAAAGATAGCGCTTTAGCTTGCGCTATGCTAGGGCTATCCATCTGTTACCTTGAGTTCCCGCCTGTGGGGGTGGTTTTTCACCATCCTATGTCACAGGTTTTTATCCCCGCCCCGACTATAATTCTGTATGTAGCTGGATATCTACTACGCAGTACAATCACTTATACAATATAATATAAGTATCTAGCCGGCTTAAGGGGGGGGGGGTCCATCGTGAAAAATTATTAGACCACGGATTTTGCTCATTTTCACACATAATCTAGCCATATATGCCGTACATTTGAAGTTTAAATTTTGAGTTATTTCGTTCAGTTCTCCGTAAGTTATGAGCTATTCATTGAGTACAATTTGAATATCAGCGAAAATGAGGGTGCAGCAGACAATTGAAGCAAGTTTGCGCAAATCAAATGCATATATTTAGCTTATTTTGTTATGCACATTTAAAAACAATTAATAAAAACATTTTCGAACAGATTCAAGCCAGATAAGCATGATCAGAAGCTTCCTTAAGGTGCTGGTATCGCTTTGTGTGAATTCGACCCTACAAGCTACAACTCCTCATGAATGTGAATGAAACTTTCCAAATACCTTATTTTGGTGCTCTTTAACATTTTGGCACCAGTCTCGGATTTTTAGGTGCAAAGATAAGAAAGCTTTGGTTTTTGCCCTTACTCTCTCACTACGCAGTCGCTACACCGGATTGGTTGTCATGGCTGGAAAGAGGGCACCAAAATGAAAATTTTTGCTTTTACAACTTTTGAGCTACCTTTAGTGGTTAATGCAGTATAAGCCAAAAACGATTTTTGGGGTCAAAAAATGGAAATTTTTGAAGTAATCAGTTTTTCAAAATTACTGCCAAATCTTACAGACAATTTCAGCTTATTTAAACTCAATCGATACACCGTCCAATTGCGCATTTTATCAATACCTATTTGCTGGAGTTCGTTGCTTTAAGCTAGAGAATTCGCCGAAAAACCATTTTGGCAAAATTGCGATTATTTTGTTTTGAACATTGATTTCTCAAAAACTACTCAATAGATTCACGTGATTTTTGGCTGAATGAAAATTCGCCCTATTGGGGAGGGACATTTTTCTTGGTTTGAGCTAAAGCATCTCCAGTTGTGAGAAGACTGAATAGAAAGTTGCGAAATTTCGTGTCGTCGCGCATTTGCCGGATTTTCTGGAGTACTGAGACTTGTTGAGTCAAATCCCAAAAAATGTCCCTCGGCCCACATGTCCTTCATATCATGGCACGAGAAGAAATTTTGGCCGATTCTACAATTTTGAGAAATCGATGTTCAAAAATTTTTGGTCTATATTCAGTCTGTCAGATGTCAACATGTCGGAATTTTTTTGCTATTTTTTGCCACTTTTGCTAGTTTCGTAAGCTCATGTTAATGTATAGATTATAAGCTTTGAAACTATGTATAAGGCTCTTTCCAACTCCCAAAATTGCGAAAGTTATAGCGCTTCGAAAAAGCACCACAAAAGCACTGCACAAAAGAATACCAGCACCTTAAATGATTTTCCGATGAAACAAGGCCCTTGTTCCACCCGATGTAATGAAATATTTAAGAGCGCTTAACTTAAAATAGAAGCATTTCCGAGCCATAGTTCTATGAGAAGAATTCATCCTTGCACTGAGAGCTTTCGATTGATATATAATATGTCATATTTTGAAAATTTTGAAAAATCGCTGTTTTGTGAATTTCGGGGTCTGAGCTGAGGTTCCCCATTGGCGCACTCAGAACTACTGGACACAGTTGTCGGCATAATTCATGCAACAAATTGATTCTAAGGAATGAATAAATATGCTGAAATGGAAAAAATGCAATTTCGCAAAATAGCTTGGTCGTAAAACGCCTATCTTTCGAAAAAACAGCAATTTTCGAAATTTTGCAGAAAAAAACTAATTTCTGCGCCAAAAAAATCTCGACACTGGCAAAAGATTCGAAGTAACATTGGGTATCGTTCGAAAGCTTTATACATATACTGTGTCATTGTGGAATTAGAATTTTTAGTTAGGACTTCTATTTTTCATAATATGCAGTCAAACTTAGTGACCCCCATTTTTGGTCACCAAAAACGACAGATTTTAGCGATTTTCGGCAGTTCGCTAACTTCAAAAATTCATTAAAATTTTTTGAAGGCCTAATTCAAAATTCTAATTCCACAGTGACACAGTATCTGTTTAGAGGTTTAAATTGATACCAAATGTTACCCGTTATCTTAAACCGGTTTCGAGATTTTTTTGGCGCAGAATTATAATCGACACTTTTTCGATTTCCTATGTTTCACACATGCATACCTCTACTTTGAGGTGAATTTTCTCAACAACCGTAAGTGATCCAACTTAAATTTTATAAACTCGTTAAAATATCCCACTTGGACAATAAAATTTGTGAAAATGAGCAAAATCGGAGATGGTCGAAAAAATGACCCTCAAGTGGACCCCCCCTTAATTTCCGGGTTACATGTTATATAATAGATCGTGCATTTTCCGCTTATATACTACTTATAACTCAAAAGTGATTTTATCCATCGAATTTATCGTATGAGGGGCTTGAGATCTGTTTTTGACAGGATAGACACTTTTCTAACACTTTAGCTTTAAGACGATTTGTTCCAGGACTTAGTCTAATGCTTACGTATATACGTAATCCATGCAAAAAATATTCGTAGTCATGGTGTATGCTGGGAGCACAGTTTTGCAGTAATGACTAATTTTACCCTAATAAATAGGCCTGTTCGTTCAAATGCATGAAGGAAGCATCCTGCGAAGTGATTATATATATACTTTTATGTTATTTTTTGATTGCATCCAATTTATAAATAATGGTCTTTGCACTTTCATTGTTGCTTTCTTAGAGCTTTCTTAATGCTTAATTATTAAAAAGTGCTTTCTTTTTGTACTCACACAACTACAGTATATACGTATATAAATGAGCTCCAGCTTTCCGTCTACCAATAATAGCGGCCTGGAAAGTAAATGGATCTGTTTGCTATGTAGTCAACAGTCGCCAACAATGGATAACTGTAGTGATAATGGTGCCCTGAGTTCTAGCAGTGACAATGGCAGTAGTGATAAGCGTGATGATAGTCTTCATATCGTGTCCCACCCTCCTACCACCCCCGCCAAATCTGGCACTACACCTGACCCGCCTGAGCCTGTATTATCCATCCCTGCTATTATCTGTTCTGTTCAGAACCCAGAAGACGAAGAAGAAGAAGAAGAAGAAAATTCTGGCATCAAACTAACAGGGGATCCGTCCCACCGTGCCAGAGCGGGTGGTGCCCCGCCCCCTGTTGCCGGTACCGGGGGTCGGGATTTGATCAGCGATGATGAGGAAGAGGAGGGGGAACAGGGATCAGAGGATGGAAATTTTGATGGTGATGCTGATTTGGAGGGGGCCAGGGGACGTGGCAGGTCGACGGGGCATGGGGGTCGAAAGGTGGGTGAGACCACAGGGGTAGGGGGTGCCGCCATGAAGTCGGCTGCTGTCGTCGTGGGTGGTCCGGCTGCTGCTCGACATCTGGACGACTATGCTACCCAACCGCCTGGTCGCCATCTGGGCGATCGAAAATCCCAGAGATCTCGCCTGGATCCGCTGTCGCCGCCTGGCAGTAGTCTCCACCAGTCACGTGCTGGTCTGGTCAAGAAACGCAAAGGTATGCCAACGTAGACTTAGGGATTTTGTGTTAAGAATTAATTTTATAGGATTTTTTACAATACGATTTATCTACAGTTGTGGTGGATGAGAGGGTGTTGTATGTTGAAAAACTAAGCGAGGTCTGGACGAATGATGAATAATTAGTATCTGGCTTGTTTAGACAGTTGAGAGGCTCCATGGGAGCTCATCTAGGGAGGAGGCTGGGAGGGGAGTAAAGTGGTCAAAGTGGCAAAATCTGGAAAATTCGGTGGTTATTGAGGTAGGTCGGAAGATTTCTAGGGGGCTTTTATATGGCCAGCTCCTCGCATGAGGGGTAGGTGTCAGCCAGGAAAGAAAGAAAGAAAGATTTACTCCGGAAATTGACAAGACGGAACGTACAACGATAAGTTCATATTTGAATAATGATTACATACATAAAAGGTGAAGAGACACAAAGACAAACAACAACATAAATCATTTGTATACTCGAAGGAAAGACATCAACTGTAATTTATTTTCTCTTAAACCTTCTTTAAATGCAGTAACTGATTTAGCCATTACTACAGATTCGGGGAGTGAGTTCCAAGGATCGATAATTCGGACAGCAAAAGAAAATTTTTTAATGTCTGTAGCAAATTTTGGTTTGGCAAGCTTCAAAAAGTGGCCTCGTGTATTGTGTTTGCATAGTACCAGGGAAAACATAGATGTGAAAGGTATAGATACCAATCCATAGACGATTTTGTACACCAATACAAGGTCAGCAACTAATCTAGTATACTCAAGTGTATCCAAACACAAAAAAGCACATTTTTGAGCTTACGACATATCATTCAGGTTTCTAAATGAATTACAAAATCTTTTTTGAACTTTCTCCAAGCTTTCTATATCCTTTGCAAGCCAAGGGTTCCAACTTTCAGAAGCATAGCACAAAATAGGTAGCACATATGAACGATACAACTTAATTCTAACCAAAACATCATCAGACACAAAATTACGAAGAATTAATGACAGAACGGACATAGCTTTATTTGCAATGCGATTTATATGCGTAGAGAATTTTAAGTTAGGACTCATCCAGACACCCAAGTCGGAGCACCCGTCAGTTTGGTTTAGAGTGTTTAGCCCGAAAGTGTACTGTTCTTTCGTATTTGTTCTACCAAAATGCATAACGAAAGATTTTTGCCAAGATACGATTAGTTGCCATTCACTAATCCAATCAAAAAATAGCTGTAATGATGAAGTCAAAACTAAATGCCTGTCACGACCGATCGCAAACACCTTCATATCATCAGCATTGGCCACACAGTTATTATCAGCTAACAAATGCAACACTTCGTTAATATAAATAAGAAATAAGGTAGGCCCACAGATGGATCCCTGAGGGACCCCACTAATGACAGAAGCCCAGTTTGAAAAGGAATCATTGATTTTTACTCTTTGTCTTCTCCCTGTTACAAAAGCGCTAAGAACTTGTAAAAGTTTCCCGCTTATTCCATATGACTGTAAACGGAATTTGAGTTTTAGGAGCGTAAAGCAGAATTGAAGAAAACTTTTTTTAAGTCAATATAGGCCACATCTGTACACAGTTTCTGATCAAAAGCATTAGACCAATTCTCAAGACAGTATAAAAGATTTGTTACAGTAGATTTACCTTTAGAAAAACCATGCTGATTTGATGCAAATATGTTATTGTCGGAAAAGTAGCTAATCAAAGTCTTATTTAAAATAAAATCAAGAGGACGAGCCGCTCCACAGGTCAAGGAAACATCCCTGTAGCTATCCGCGTTCTTTCTAGATCCCTTATTTTTGTAAATGGAAACCACATTTGCATCCCTCCAATCTTGTGGAACTACACCAAAGTTATAACAAAAATCAGTTATAAACCAAATAGGAAAAGACAGCTCAGCAGCAAATTTCCTGTAAAAAATATAGGGGATATCATCTGGTCCTCTAACCAAAGTCGGCTTCATCTTATTTAAAGTCTCAAACACATCAAGAACATCAAAAGATACAGTAGCACATGAAGCATTGGTTACATGCCTAGTGTGTGGAACATGACCATCATCATACGTATAAACTGAGGAGAAGAATTCATTTAGCACATTACATTTTTCTGTGTCAGTTTTTGCTTTAATACCATTCTGTTTAAGTAAAACAGGAATTTCATGTCTAGCCTTTAGTTTGGAATTCGCATATTTGAAAAAACGTTTTGAATTTGGTTGGTTTGCTAAGCCCAGTTCATAATTTTCTAAAAAGAGTTTAAGTTGCACATTAAATAAGTTGTTTAAAGCTACGTATTGCCGCTTTGAGTTATAATCCATTTGTCTTATCCACGTTTTGAAAGCAGATTGCTTTAAATTAAATAAGCGTTTCAGCTGAGGTGGCCACATTAACCTGTTAGCACAACATTTTTCAATAGGTACATACAAATCAATAACCATATGAATGATGCATTTGAAAGTATTCCAAAAACACTCTACAGGACAACCAGTACCATCAAAATTCTGCCAAAATAAGGTAGGCCAATTAATATTATTCAGCTCTCGACTTATACCAAACACATCCATGGCGAAAAAATTACGAAATTCTTTGACATCATCTTTCACTTGCACTTTAACATCAAATTTCAAGGACGCATGATCTGATTTTCCCAATGGGCAACTAACGTTTACTGAACTAATTAGACTAACATCAGACGTTATTATCAGGTCTATACTTGGTGGACTAAAGCGTGTAGGTTGACCAACAAGTTGGATCAGACCATGAAAGGCTAGTGAGTTCAAAAGCAACTGAGATCTGTTTGAATTTGCACGCAAATTTGTCCAGTCTATGTCAGGTAGATTGAAATCACCCACAAAAATAATTGTAGTTTTGTTTGAACACGACTGCGACAGCAAAGTTATATCATCTAAAACATTATCCAACGCAGCAGCATCAGCAGGAGGACGGTAAATACAAACTAATCGGATAATAATCAATACAAACACATTCAGATTTCAGTTGTTCATTTAGCCCTGGGAAATCAAAATCCAAATGTTTTTATGAAGGATACATACACCACCCCCAAATCGATTTCTATCTTTTCTAACAATTTCATAGTCTGTACCAGATATAAGCAAAACAGAATCATCCATTTCATCTAATT
>JASAND010029174.1:0-58867 GCA_030248195.1 Trissonchulus latispiculum | reverse complement strand
AATATATTGATGCACATGGTAATGTCAACTTAGCTAATATTTCGCTGGCCTAATGACCACAACATCTATTAAATAGCAGAACAGCTATTAGCTTGTCATTTTTGCATTTTGCATTTTGCTAAATGGTTGCTTTTTTCGAGCTCTCTTACTGACTGGTTCTATGACTATCTTTTGGCGTCAACAGTGTGGTGTTAAATTTGGAAGAAGAGGTTTGGGTCGTCATATGAAGAACAAACATGTAAGTATTTTTCGTATTTACACACTCAGTGAGAGTTGCTCATTGCTGCTCTAATGTACTCCAGGGTTGCTCACAACCTACTCCGATGCTGCTCCCAGCTTACTCCGAGCCTACTCTGAGGCTGTTCCTATTCCGTTATTCTGTTTTTTCTCGTCGAAATTATTAAAAAGGTATATATACAGTAGGAAGCTGACATCCAACAGCAACAATGTCTAGTTCTTAATCACACTCCTGTGAACAATGTGGGCTGATGTTCACAAGAGCGTTCAACCTACAGCGTCACATTCAGAACGTTCACAATGAGGACTCTGAGCTAGATGCTAGCACAGAGGAGAGTAGTGAATCGAGCTGTGGAGAGACATGCCACACTGTTGATATCGGTGAATTTTGGGATAAGCTGGTGAAACAGTCTGAGCAAAAATATGATAAAAGGATAGATAGATTAATGTCTGACTATCAATCAGATGGACATGACGAGGATGAGGCAGAAATTGAAGCCTGCAATGATGTTCGACCAAGAATTCGAGCAGATCTGAACAGAAGAATTTATTTCCATATCCTGCGCTGTAAAGCCTTTCTCAATGATCCAATTATTGAGGAAATTTTGGACAAACAAGCAGATTATGAGCAAAAGTATTTTAGTGAAGAAGAAGCACTGAAGCGAGCTATTGAAAAGAACTCTGACATAAGCACTGTGGTGCTACCTGAAAAGGTAGTTGGTGGGCAAGCAAGCGAAAATAGTGAGCATAGTGATTGAACTGAACTAAACTGGGAATAGGCTTGGTGTAGGTTTTAAGTAAGAGTATGTTTGCTGATGTTTGACGTTTTAAAAGCTTAGCGTTATGTAATCTTTTCCGTACTTTTAGTTAGAACTACAAGTATTTTTGATGCTCTTTAGTTACTCTTGATTGTTGTTTATTTGCTCATTGGTGCTCCTGACTACTCTTCAGTTACTCTCAATTACTCCGAAATTTACTCCGTGTTACTCATTGTACAGTTATTGTTTGTAAAATATTCATATGTTGTAAGAGTTGGGTTTTGTACATTTGCTATTTAAAACGATGAGCAGATGGAATTTTGATGATCGCGTATATGTGTAACTTATGTGTAACTGTATATGAGTATGTGAAGAAAAATAAAAAAAACAGAAAATATTACAAAAAAACCGTAACGGTAGCCTAGCCGTCTGACGAGACCCCTTGGCAGGAGTCAAAACGGTTTAGCCGTTGTCCTGGCAACTGTCGCCATGGCAACTGTTGCCATAGCAACTAATGCCTCCATTCTGGTATTGCAGTATAGTATAAATTAGAAGAACCCAGAGAAAAACCCCATTTGTGTTATTTTTCTTGGTTGAGAGCGGTCGGTTGAGGTTTGAGCTTTTGAAATAATACTTGTAGATCTGCTCATTAGAGTACAACTTTTTAAAACTTTTTCGTAACTATTAAACTTTTTGCTACCTGTAGATTTAGTAATTAAATTTGGCTGGAGACAACACTAGCACTTTTCCAAAACTTTAGAAAACTTTTAACAACTTTTTAAAGCCTAAATTTTTAAAACTTTTCCAAAAAAACCCGTAACGGTAGCTTAGCCGTCTGATGAGACCTTTTGGCAGGGGTCGAATCGGTTTAGCTGTTGCTATGACAACTGTTGCCATAGCAACCAAAGAATCTATTCTGCTATAAATTAGCAGAAACCTGAGAAAAACTTCATTTGTGTTATTTTTCATGGTTGAGAGCGGTAGGTTAATTTTCGCGCTGCTATCTGAAACTTTTTGTTACCTATAGATTTAGTAATTACATTTAACACAACTTTTTTGTTAATTGTAGGTTTGATAATTATATTTAACTACATTATTAAACTTTTTCCTAGCTGTTGATTCACTTTTTCAAAACTTTTAGCAACTTTTTCCAACCTGTTGATTCACTTTTCCAAAACTTTTAGCAACTTTATAAACTTTTTCGCAACTTTAGGAAACTTTTTACGACTTTATGCAAAATGTTTGCTACTTTATAAAACTTTATAAATTTTTTCATAGCTTTTTTAAACTTTTTGCAACTTTGTTTACAACTATTTACACGTTTATAAAACTTTTTTAAAACTTTTACAATTAAGAAAAACATCGAGTCAATTAATTATTTCGGTCAGGTCTACCAGCTTAATAATTAGTAATAGTAATTAGGTAAAACATATCTGGGTCCCTCCTCCACTGGCGGCTGAAGGTTGCGGCTGCGGGTGGTTTTGGAACCGCTCTGGGTCCCTCCTCCTTCACTTTTTCAAAACATTTTCCAACCTGTTGATTCATTTTCCAAAACTTTTTAACTACTTTATTAAACTTTTTCGCAGCTTTCTAAAATACAAAAAATCTGGTTAACTTTTTGTTCAAGGTTTACTAGCTTAATTAGTAATTTTTAATAATAATTAGTTTAATTAATTTAATAATCTGCATTCCACCAGCTGTGAATGCGCGAGGCTCCATTCCTCCTCCGACCGTGAATGCGGGAGGCTGCGACTGCGGGTGGTTTCCGGACCGCCATTTTATCACTTAAAAAAGGTAAAAAACAACCTTTTTTAAGAACATCTGGTTAATCTTTTTTAAGGTTTATTAATAATAAGAATGTAAGATTTGGGCCGCACAAAACTTATTAACTAAGAAAATTCTGAACTCTTTGGCTCAAACGGAGGTTTTAATAAACCAGTTAATAAAAGTTAACGGAGGTTTTAATAATAATTAACTAGTTAATTATACATGTAAATCATAGGCAAAAAACATCCGGATACCACCGGCTGCGACTGCGGGTGGTTTCCGGACCGCCATTTTATCACTTTCCTCCGACTGTGAATGCGGGAGGCTCCGTTCCTCCTCCGACTGTGAATGCGGGAGGCTGCGACTGCGGGTGGTCCTGGAACTCTCATTTTATCACTACTTGGGCTCTCCCGTCTCCAAAAGGTTTCACCTGTTTCGCCACTGGTTCCAAAATTTATCAGGGCGGACGGTGCCTTGACCATCCCTGATGAGATTCCCGCCTCCGAGATAACCACCATTGGCTATGACCAATTCGCGGGTAGGGAACCAGACCTGACGACGCTTCTTCTGACGGTTCCTCCGGATGCATTATTTGCAACTGTGATTGTTGCAAATTTCATGGTATTGGGTGGACACGGCTTGGAGGCCAAGCGTTTGCTTCCATTCGGACCAAAACCAGTTGGGGCGGAGCTGGACATTACCGTACCGGACGGAATCCCCGCCACCGGGAAATCCTCCGTACATATTGACCAGTTCCGCTGGAGGTCTCCACTGGCAAACCCTGACCTGTTTGGTTCAAGGAAAGAAAGGCTACGTCGGACAGGATAGGGAGTTCAGCAATATGGTCGAACAGACTCGGTAGTCCGCTCTTCGGAGGAGGGGACGGGGTATAATCCGTTGAACAAGAGGATCCAGATAGGGAATCTGTTCGGTGGAATTTGGTAGGAGGGGCAGAAGGGTTAGGTTCAGTTGAGCTCAAATGAGCCGAGGATGGGTCATCAGAGAATGCTAGGACCACGTTTACGGCATAGAAGGGTAGCCGGAGGCGCCCTCCATGGTCTACTGAGGACGCCCTTGGTTGGCGTTTCCCTGGTTCTGAAAAAGACTGGGGGGTCTCTGGTTGTTGGGTGGGGGTTGGAGGTAGATTCTGGGCATCTCCTCGTTGGTCGGGCGGGAGTTGGGTTTGGGCTGGTGGCTGGTCGGTAACGGCCACCTTTGGGTTACTCAGCATGCGTAAAAAGTGATAGTTAGTCAGCGTAACAACAAGAACTAGTTTAATGACTGGCAGTAATGACACACAAACACAGTTTATATATGCTGAAAAGTAATTTGCATATTGACAAAGCGAACAAGTGACATTTGATAAACATCCTTACACCTTCCCCGCCAGGCAGGACTCGCCCCCAGTCCAATGGACAAAGACTCGGTTTGGACCCTACTTTTCGTAGAGCCGTTTAACGGGAACTCGCAAATCTCGGGAGCTCACCAACAAGTCCTCCATCTCCAATCGCCGTATCGCTGTGACGGGGCAGAAGGTCACGCTCGTAGACCAGAGAGCGATTATCGAAAGTGTCAAACGAGGTCTGTTGATAGGGGACAGGACTAAGCGTTATCGGATAGAGACCCAATTCGGGAATTACGCTTCGCCAAATATCGAAAAGTTCACATAGACCACGATGGTTCATATGAAACCCATCCGATTCCTGCAAAGCATCACCAATGTAGCCGTGGGCGTTCGGTTGGAAGGGAAGATAATAAACAGGATCTACGGTGACCACAAAAGGATGCCCAATGGCCGAAATTCGGGATTTCAGAAAATCGTTGAAATCAGCCACCTGGGGAACCCGATCAGTTGGGTACGGTAACGAGAATAGAAAGCGATTCCGAGGATTCGATTGAAGGATTTCGGCCAGGATTTTCCAGTGGTTCTCCCATTCAGGTTCGGACAGTTTGGCCACATTGACTCCGTACATGAACAACACCACCCGAAAATCCGGTAAATGCAAGCGCCGCGATCGACACTTGGACATAATCGTTGAGGAGGCACCACCACTTACTGCAACAACTGCACCCGCTCCTGCCTTCTTTATAAATTTACCTTGGCTGTCCGCTAAGATCAGAACTGAACCCCACTGACTCCCAATAGGCATGGCGGAGAGGTCGAATAATTCCATTGAGAAGAATTCAGCGCTGAGAACAGAACCCTGCCATTCCTCCCAAATGTCATCCAAAATTTTTCCGTAGAGATTTTTGCCGGGATAGACTCGTGTATCCAGGGCCCTGGCCGCAGCTTCCCTGAGACCACACGCCCAATGGAAATCGACCCGTCCAATGCAAACAAACTTAACTGATGGGTCGGATTTGCACCCGAAAGCATCCTTTGCCGCCTTATCCTGGATCAACAGCACCAAAAGGAGGGACTTGTACACATCTTCTGCCATTTTGTACCACTCAGCAGTTGGTTCAAAACCCAACTCGGAGGCACGAGCAGACAGGTTGGCCGGATCTTGAGTACCGAACTCCGTCAACAGCCGATTCGCCCAGTTCCGGCACCCATGCTGCCGTAGAACGCATGTTCCAGTGATTTGAAACGACATCCCTCAATCAGTGTTTTAGAACGGCCGGGTGGAACCGGCCGGCGGCCGGCCGCCGGCCGCCGAAAAACGTCACCGGCCGGCCGCCGGCCAACGGCCGGACGGCCGGCCGAGGGCCGTTCTTGGCCGGCGGCCACAGGCCGGCCGGCAGCCGGCTGGCCGGCGGCTAGCAACACATATTTTTGAGTGTCTGAGCCAGAAAATTGCTAAGTATTTAAATTATGCATTACAAAGACAATGACAACAATTTTTACCTTATCTACTTGGATAAAGTTCACCTTCAGTCTTGAATTTGTTTTGTAAATATTCGTCGCTGTGTTCAAATTGCAGTGTTAACTACAAATATTTGTGATAGGCCGGCGGCTGAACGGCCGAACGGCCAACGGCCGGCCGCCGGCCCGACGGCCGGACGCTCAGCCGGGCCGGCCGCCGGTCGAAAAGCCGCCGGCCGGCCGGCGGCCGGCCGCCGGCTGCCCGGCCGTTCTAAAACACTACCCTCAATAGTAAATGTTCTTGGATAAAATCGTGGGTTGTTCCAATGAAGACAGGCATCCTGGCTGTACTCCTGAAACAATCAAACAAACATTTTCAGATTGCGATTTTTAGCTTTTCTTGGCAGTCTTGTAGCCGTTTCAAGGTTCGATTCCTCGGCTAAATTGTCTCTATTATTATAGGGCCGTACACGATTAAAGTGGACTGTTCGTTCGCCGTTTTCGACCTTAATAGTGATATTAGGCAGGTCGATCCCGATTATTTCATGTGGTCCGTTCCAATAAAATGTTAACTTAGGCGATTTGCCCGGAGCAGTTACGGGGGTATGAAGTGTCCCAGCTCGTGTGTAAAAGGCATATGCACTCGTTTTTCGTACTGTACTTTTTGTGCCTGGTTAGCCTTTAATATTTCCTGTTTAGCCGCTTCTCGTGCCTTATAGGCGTGGTAAACTACAATTTGTATGTAGTTATCAGCATCAATAAATTTTTCCCTCGGGGGCTGTAGTCCCAAATTAACGGGTAACCGGGGTTCCCTCCCATATGTCAGCATGAAAGGTGTTTGCTTTGTGCTTGCTTGCTTGGATGTATTATAAGCAAACACAACGGCGGGAATGTGCTCGTCCCAGTCTGTACGTGGTTCATTCACATACATTTTCACCATTCTTTCGAATGTTTTGTTCCACCTTTCCACTAATCCCTGACTTTCCGGGTGATATGCCGTAGATGCGGATTTGCTAGTTCCGCAAAGTTTTAAAATTTCCTTAGAGATTTGATTCTAGGTTTGAGCCACGATCACTCCGGACGTCAAGGGGTGCACCATGCCGGTAAATAATATGTTCCATCATGGCTTTAGCTATAGTCTTGGCTTTAGCGTCGGGAAGTGGGACAGCCTCGACATATTTTGTCAAGCTGTCTGCAAATACAACAATGTACTTATTGCCCAGCATTGTTGTCGGGTAGGGCCCCATTAAATCTACCACTACCTGTTCAAACGGACCACTGATAGGTTTCAAAGGCGCTCTCCCATAACACACCGGGTCTTTCCCTGTCTGGCATAGATGGCAGGATCTACAATATTGCCATATTCGCTGCCTCATGCTTGGCCAGTAGAAGCACGATCTCGCCCGATGCAAGGTTTTCTCAAACGCGAGATGACCTGCATGAGGAGCATCGTGTAGCTCGTACATAAGATCTACTACCATCTCATCGGGTACCACTACCATGTATTTCCCCGAGTTTGCGTCAATTTTGCACAGGATGCCGTTCTCCATGACGAATGAGTCAGCTGCCTTAAGGGTTTCCGCACTCATTCCAGCCGTATCACCTTCTTCCAGGAACTTAATCAAAGGTCCCCATGAAGAGTTCATTTGCTTACTTCTAAAACTGATTGGCTCCGTCTGCGAACTTTCTATCGAGGTGCACAGTCCTACCTGAACCGCCTTATCATTGGCGAATCTCTCATTAGAAATCCTGGAAAGAAAATCAGCATTGCCATGTGCTGATCCTTTCTTGTACTCTGTGCTAAAAGAGTACTCCTGTAAAGACATATACCATCGGGCAGCTTTGTCCGTGGTATAACGACCATCCATAATGTACTTAAGTGGCTTGTGGTCGGTAACTAGCTTGAACTGATGGCCATAAAGGTAGGGCCTAAAACGTTTCACAGTGCAAATTATGCCCAATGCTTCTCATTCCGCTGTCAAATACCGACGCTCAGTAGATGTCAGCGATCTGCTATAATATGCAATCGGATGCTCCCGTTCCTCTATGATTTGTGACAAAACTTCACCAATGCCTGTTTTACTTGCATCTGTCTGCACAATAAAGGATTTGCCAAAATCAGGGTAAGCTAGTATTGGAGCATTCACCGGTTGATGCTTCAATGTATCAAATGCATGCTGACAATTCGATGTCCACGCAAAACGGACACCTGAGCAGCAGACTAGTCAGCGGAGAAGCAATAGTGGAGTTTTTTTTACAAACTTCCTATAATATCCTGCCATCCCCAGGAAATATTGCAGTTGTTTAACAGTTTTTGGGATAGGACACCTATTTATTGCCCTACTAACTTCGTTTTTGCCCGAATGCCCGTAGGAGTGATAACGTGGCTGAGATATTCCACGCTATCCCGTGCAAAATACCACTTAGGCAGTTTCAGTTTAAGATTGTGTTGCCCAAGCAGCTCAAATACCTCTTTAAGATCGACTAAATGTTCCTCAAATGTCTCGAACATAATAAGGATATCGTCTAAGTACACAAAACAGTTTTTCCACTGCATCCCAGCCAGAACAATGTTCATTAAGCGCTGGAAAGTGGATGGAGCATTACATTGTCCAAATGGTTAAACACGAAATTGGTAGAGACCATCTGGGGTCATGAATGCAGTTTTGAGTTTATCGGCTTCAGCTAAGGGGATCTGCCAGTAGCCTGATCTGAGGTACAAGCTAGTAAAAAATTTCTTTGTGCCCAGCTGGTCTAGTATATCATCTATTCGTGGTAGTGGAAACGTGTCCTTTTCAGTGACATCGTTCAACTGCCTATAATCTACGCAAAATCGCAGGCTACCATCCTTTTTCTTAACTAAGACAACCGGAAATGCCCAAGGACTAACAGAGGGTTCGATTATTTTATCCTCCAGCATGTCCTGGACGTGCTGCCGAACAATAGCCTTTTGAGCGAATGGTATTCGCCGTATTGGCACTTGGCAGCTTAACGGGCTTAGCAGATGCTGTATTAATATGATGCTCTAGAGTGTCTGTTGACAATTTCCAGAAATTCTTTATAGACTCCCGGATGATTTTGGTACAGAAAAACCCACATTTCCTGGGTCATATTACGTACCTGGTAGGCTACGACAGACTTACTAACATGTTTGTCGAAGCATTCAAAAGGGGTTCTATGAGAGGGAAGGGCCCATCCGTGGCACGCTGGGACTTTAGAACAAAAACCCAGGGCGGTTTTTTGTTTGGGTTGGCGGTCCTGGGGGTATGGTGGGGAGGGAGTGCAGAATCCGCCGAATTTCCCGAGGCAGACGGGTAAGACCCATTTGAGATCAAGGGGGGGTGTTTCGTCACCATAACCTTGACGGTTCTGCACATCACTCTACTCGTCCCTCATCAAGCCGGATGAGGGGATGCTAGGCCTCAGTGCTGGCTAGACCGGTGGCTTTGGCGTTTTTGAGCTCCTTCAGAGGTAGCTCTGGGTCTGAGGAAGGGGGGCATGGATTTTCTGGACCGTGGTGGGGCAGTCCTCGAACCAGTGAGACGGTTAAAAATGGAATTTTTTGGGGATCAGCGGCATCTCCGGCCAGCCGTGCCAATTGTTCCTCATATTTCTTCCACTGGGCCCGAGTACGTAATTTATCTTCCTCACTCGGGTCAGAACCGTCCAAGTGGATCATGATGAGAGGGTTACCCCTACCTCCACCCTGGGAAAATTCTGGCGGGGCGTGGGTCACCCTCGGCGCTTAAATCGGATCCAAGGCGAATATGGACTGAAGATCTGGGCTCCCCAGAACTTCCGGCAACGGCCCCACGGCTGAGGAGGGGGGTCGGGCAGGCCCGCACCCAGGATTTTGAAAAGGGCGGGTCCAAGGTAAAATACAACGGGGGGTTTGGGGGCGGTGCCCCCCAGAACTTGAAGAATTTTTGCATTGGATGTTTATTTCTTGCAAAAAGTAAATTTCTTGCGAAAATTTTTTTAAAAATAGCGGTTTTTGCTATAAAAATAGCAAGAATTTTCTATTTTGTCACCCCAAAAGGGGGGTCTAGACCCCTTGAACACCAGCCTGGGTCCGGGCCTGGGTCGGGAGATCGGGGTCACTCTTGGTTTACTGTCAAAGGGGTCATCATCAAGGGGGCGATTTTCCATTTTAAAGTGGTGGTATCCTTTTGTGCAGTGCTTTTGTGGTGATTTTTTTGAAACGCTATAACTTTCGCAATGTTGGGTGTTGCAAAGAGCTTTATACATAGTTTTAAAGCTTATAATCTGTACATTAACATGAGCTTACGAAACTAGCAAAATTGGAAAGAAAATAGCGAAAAATTTCCGACATGCTGACATCTGACAGACTGAATATAGACCAAAAATTTTTCAACATCGATTTCTCAAAACTGTAGAATCGGCCAAAATTTCTTTTTGTGCCATGATATGAAGGACATATGGGCCGAGGGACGTTTTTTTGGATTTGGCTCAGCAGGTCTTAACGGTCGAGAAAATCGGCCAAATGCACAGGAACACGAAATTTCGCAACTTCGCATTGAGTTTTCTTGCTACTCGATAGGTTTTAGCCCAAACAAAGAAAAACGTCCCTCCGCAGGAGTGCGAATTTCGATTCTGCCGAAAATCTCCGGAATCCGTCGAGTAGTTTTTGAGAAATCGATGTTCGAAACAAAATAATCGCTGTTTTGCCAAAATGGTTTTTCGGCCAAATCTCTAGCTGAAAGCAATAAAGTCCGGCTAATAGGCATTCATAAGATGTGCATTTGGACTATGTATCGATTGAGTATAACTAAGCCAATTTTGTCCTAAAAATGTGGCAGTAATTTTGAAAAAAACAGATTTCCTCGAAAATGGCAATTTTTTGACCCTCAAAACAGTTTTTTGCTTATACTGACTTAACCACTGGAGATAGTTCAAAGGTTGTAAGAACAAAAATGTTCATTTTGGAGTCCTCTTTCCAGCCATCCAACCAATCCCGTGTCTTGTCTACCTACTGGGAGTTTAAGGCCAAAAACCAAAATTTTCTGATCTTTTGGCCTAAGAATACGGGACTGGTCCTAAAATATTAAAGAGCACGGAAATAGGTTATTTGGTAAGTTTTAGCCCTTTGCGTAAAGGATTAAAGCCGTAGGAGTCAAAACTACCCGAAAGGAAACCAGCACCTTAAACACACACGAAATAAGACACAGCTTACCGGCTAAATTATATATGTATATCCTACTTTTGGGCAGAACTTGGGGACAATGGGGACTTTCTGGGCAGGATATAGCATATATAGCATATATAGCACGGAATCGGGGCTTTTTCTGGCCAAGGACACGAAACTCCAAAAATACGAACGTATATCGGGACAAAAATCACTATTTAGATCGAATCCAAAAATCGACCTGGAATTGGCAGCAAATCAGTCCACAAGGGGCAAGAATCCACTAGATAGTCTCTGGATCTGCGCAGGGTTTGATTCCGAGACAGGCCCCAGAATCAGCAGGAAAATTTTCAAAAATTTTATTTTTCCTCCCAAAAGTTTATGGGTTAGGGGATTGTTGGGGTAAGTTCTGGGTTCAGAACATTGCTGGTTATTAGTACAAGCAGGAACAGACTACCACTTGGACTACCCAAAGTGGTACTAAGTTCAAAAGTTGGGCAGCCCAACGACAAATAATAAAATTAAAAGCTAGCAAAGAAAGGGACACAAAAAATATGCAGAGTAGAAAAACACACCAATAGACAGCACAAAACTAGGTTAATAATTTGGGGCAAAATTTAAAAAGCGATCGGAAAAGAGTCAGACGACTGATAAATTTTTAAGCGATGCGGGAGCGGCGAAAAAGTTAACACAAATGTTTAAAAAGGGAATGACGTCAATTCAGACCAAAGGCAGATAATCAGGCAGTCAATTAACCAGTAAAGTACGAATACACAAAGGGGAGAAAATACAGCAAAGGGACAGAATAAGACGCCTGAAACTAAATATAGGTACTGAAAAAGGAAAAATTTATCAAATTGTGGGGGGGCGTAGAAAAATTTCAAGGAAAAGATAGGAAAAATGCACGCGAGAAGAAAAAGAAAAACACTAGGCCTTGACTTGGCAGCCTAATGTAAGGTTGGCAAGTAAGCGGGGGGGAAGACTTTAAAAAGAAAAAAGGCTAGACCTGACGGCCTAATGTAATGGATTGAGCTGGGGACTTAAACCGCAAGGCTCAAACTCCACTACTTAGCACTGGCGCAATGAACGCGAACCGGCGACTGCAGGTGGACACCTTTAGTCCAGGCGGCTCACGCAACGCTGACAAACCTCGCCAGGGGGTAATAGTCTAATTTTGGGGGGACACCTGGCAAAAATAAGGGGACACTCGCACACGAAAATTTACTAAGTAATTAGTTACGAATTAATTCCGGGCTGTCCCAGAATTCTACCTAGCTACCTAGAGATCAAATCTAGTTGAATAGAGTTAATAAAAATTAATTAAATAAAACAAAAGACAACAGGGCAATTTAATAGACAAAACAGGAGATTTACAACAGAAATTCCCGCCTGGGCTACCCAGAGTAGAACAAACGAATAACAGCGGACTACCCGACAGTTAAACAGTAATAAGGATCACAACCGGGAATAACAATAAGGAAGGGGGACACCAGCAATTATAAGAGGGAGGGAGTGAAGTCAACAAAAACTGGGAGGGGGAGTTATCTAGTAAAGACAGACCCAGGGGAACGGGGACAACCCCGCAAGAAAGGAGGGGGAACGGGAGAAATGAGTTAGGAGTTAGATAAAAACAAAAGTGGGTAAGTATGAATTAGGTAGGGGGTTAGAAAAATTAAGTCCAAAAAGGTTTTAGGAAAAAGAAATAAACGGGCAACTTACAATCTTCATGGTTTTTAGGAAGAGCCCCAGAATGAATCCGACTGCACGTGGAAAGAGAAAACTCACAACTAGAAAGTGGCGTGACTACGAAAACGAAGGATTGTTATGCATTCGGAACGGGAGGGTCTATCTTTGTTAAGTCAACACTAATTGAAATAATTGTAATGTTAAGTTTACGCTCGAAAATAGGGAATTTAAAGGTTTTGTATGATTTTCGAAATATAAGCATAAAGTTAGCACTGCAAATAATTTAAGGGGAGTTTTTACTTACAAAACAATACAAAATCATCGGACTTCCCAATAATTATAACAACGTAATATTTAAGGTGAATTTGGGGATTTTTGGGGAGTTTTAGGGAAAAACCACGAAAGGTAAAGATAGAAAGGGACTTGGAAAGGGGGTGATAGCGGGGACGCTATTACCCACATTACACTTGTTGCAACATTTTGTGTGGCAACTGATGTTACTCAGTTTGGTTGCTTGGCAAAGTTTTGCTCCGCTTTTGTTAATAAATACATGGACCCATTTTCCCCTCTCCTTGCAATGCTGTGCAAAGTATCTGGTTTCACTTTGCAACTCATAATGTTCGAGAAAATAATTCAAACACTGTGAATCTTTGGCCGAAGTTTCGGTTTTCACCCGCGGTTTGTCCAATGAACCTTATAGCTAGATTCCGGAGGAGGAGGCTTAGATTTTAGCTAGATGAAAACCAGAACCTTCGCCCACGCATACATATGGTAAGACTAAAGAAAGAAAACTTGTTAAAGAGGGTCCACTTTTAGGTTCATTGTTAGGCTACTAATTTTCTTCCAGTAATTTTATACAAAAACGTGAATTCTTTTCCAAGCCTTCCGTCTGCCTCAGACTCGGCCGTTGTTGGAACACATCACTCCAAACAGTGTACTTGTCAACAAAAATAATTGTTACAACTTGGTGACGCCTAACGACGTTAACTCTGAAAAACTTCAAATGAAATTGTGGAAAGCTGTTCTCCAAGCCTAGATCAGAACGATAAAACGAACGAGAATGAACGTTCGGGAAAAGCTTTTTCTTACATTTAGTCACCCTTGCATATTGGTAACTCGAACGGAGGAAAGGCCAAGGTTTGGAATTGGAGAATTTTTGACTTCGCTTAACGGTGAAATAAATTACTTATTCTGCTTAACTAATTAATTTTATATATAATTTATTTAGCTGTAAAATCTAAGATACTACGCATTTCTATTTATTGTCATAACCTTAAATTTGTGTAAATTGTGTAAATAAAATTTAAATTTGTTAAATCATTTTATTAAAATATTTCAGGCTCTTGAGGCTAGTATTAGGCAATTCACTCAAGCGGGTTTAACTGTTAAAGAGTTTGCATTTGCTGACTAAAAAATGTGTCAATTCCAGCAGTAAAATTGCGATGGCTATGGTTAATCCAGCCATTAGTATTTTGACTATTCCAAAAAATTTCGATAGTCCAATGGCTTCTGGATTCGGCATTTGTAAATGCTCATCATAAATAGTGGGAATATATCTTCTGGTGATTGCAACCAGTATTCCATGTCTGCAAATGTTACGATAAAAAGTGTTCAGCTGGTCAAGTAATGTGCGATTCGCCTTTGACACCAAGCTCACCGTAAATATAAGACCGTAGTTGCTGCGAATCGTCATGGTGTCAGGATAGCGTTTGGTGTAGCTACTGATCCAATCGATTGATCCATACGTGACATACTCAGGAAATTGAGATATAGCATTATATATCGATTCTAACGAGTCTAACGTTTCCACAAGATCAGGTACTAGTTTCTGCAATAAATTCGTTACGTACGTATCAGTATTAGTTATGGCTACACGCATGTGTGTATTCTTTGCAGAATAAAGCGCTTGCAAGCTATGAAAGGGAAATCTGGCTTTAGCTATGGCAATGTTGCTGCTTATATTGGCATTTAGAACTACAATGGCAAATAAAGATGTTAACAGTAGAAATGAAAAGTTTACTAACAGTGCCCGTAGCTTTGAAGACTTGGAAAGAAACAACACAGAAAACACAAAGACGTAGACTAGAAAAGCGCAGGGAGAGAACCATTCGATAGTCTGTTGTGGTGTCTGCCCCCAAAATTTGTTGACAAGAAATCCATCTGAAACGGTATCCACCGGATAAGACAAAGCAACTGCACTAGATCTTCCCGCGGTCACTACATAGTTGGGAAAAGTGGCATGCACTTTTCCTGACAGTATATCAGCCACGTATCCTGTGGCTGTGTCATTTGCTTGATCATAGTCACCAAATTTTCCATCCGTTGAACGCTGAAAGTTCAGATAGTAATTGTAATGCCTCGCAAACTCACGGAAAAGCTCAACGCCAAGTCCTGGGCGACATTTACCCGAAAGAGGTTGTCTGCTTGCACAGGAGAAGTACCATGGATAGTCAGCTTCATACGAACCAACTACAAGTGTTCTGTTCATTGTTAGGTTTTAGTTGCTTGATAAAACATTTTTAGTAAATTCAATATGATGCAGTGTTCTAATTTATAGGCCGGTCTAATAAGTCTGTGTTCTGGTAGCCATGAAAGCAAAAACGATAAGAGTCTTGTTTTTCTTCAAATATTGGCATATGTAAAAATATTGTTATCGGCTCAAAGTCTCCTTGATGACAAGACTGCATAATGAAGGAATATGCTAATACGAAGGTCCAGAGTCTGGACAAAACTACAAAAAGTAAATAAATCCTATCAAACTGCATTTATTTTTGGAACCTGAGAAATTATGATTAGTGTTGGGCGTTGGCCGGTGGGGCCAATGGCCGGCCAAGCCGTTGGCCGACGAGATTTTTTCGGTCAGTTGGCTTGGCCAGCGAATTGGCCATTGTCTGTTTGTTGCTTTGTTTATCGGCTCAAAGACTCTCTAATGACTAGACTGTATAATGAAGGAATATGTTAATACGAAGGTCTAGAGTCTGGGCAAATCTACAAAGAGTAAATCAATCCTATGAAACTATGTACATTTAATTCTGAAGCCTGAGACATTATGACTAGTGTTGAGGTGCGAGATTTTTCCGGCCAATTGGCTTGGTCGATCATTGGCATTTGGCCAATTTTTATTCATAGAATTATTCATAGAATAAAAACAACAGCAGAAAACAGAAACCATGTAAGAACAAAACAAGCTAAATTGGCATGAATGGTTTGCCGCCGCTTCTTTCTGTAGGCAGCAAACTTTGTAGCGTCGATTTTCAGTCAAATCGGTGACAAAGAGTATTTTCCGTGTTGTTTTCTGAAAATGGTTGCCCTTAAAGGGGCAGTTGGGATGAGGAATTTTTCTGGAAATGGTTGCCCTTAAAAGGGCAGTTGGGATAACGAATCTTTGACTAAATATCGCTAAAGGTTATTTGATACACCCTCTTAAAGGGCGTCTTGGCAAATCCACCAGCTCAACTTGACTAACGCGTTCGAAAAAGCACTGATATTAGGCCTTTCTTGGCAATTTGCTCACAGACAACTTTCAGTCTTGGCCGATTTGCAACATCAGCGTATCGAGGGCCAAAACTCGAATTTGGTATATTTTCACGCTCTATTGCTATTACAGCTTTTTCTTAGCTCGTTGAGAGCTTTCGAATGATATCAAAAGCAGCTGGATTCGACAACTTTTCTTTTTAGTCGATTATTGCAACATCAGCGTATCGAGGGTCAAAACTCAAAATTAGTACATTTTCAGGATTTGGCCCTATTACAACTATTTTATAGCTCGTTGAGACCTTTCGAATGATACCAAAATCGGTAGGATTCGGCAACTTTCATTTTTGACTAATCTTTGCAAGATGGTTGCCCATAAAAGGGCAGTTGGGATAAGAGATTTACGATAATTATTGCTAAACGTTATTTGATACTGCCTGTTAAAAGGTATTCTAGCAAATCCACCAGTTCAACTTGACCAACTAGTTCGGAAAACACTGATATTAGGCGTTTTTGGGCAATTTGCTCATTTTTGCGGTCTCCAACAGTGTAACTTTTGGCCATATCTGGAGATCCGCAAAAGATAGAAAAATTTCGATTGCAGATTTGGAATCTACGTCCCCGAATTACCTTATGATCAACTTTTCAACGAAATCGGAGACAAAAAGTTTTCGACCATTTTTGAGAATCGCCTTGGTCCCCCCTTACGATTTTAAAAAATTAAATTCCCTGCCCTGGTCGACTGGGTGGGGCTAGAGCGATGAAATTAAAATGGGCCAGGTTTGGGACCAACCCCCACATACCCACCAAATTTCAGCTCCGGGCATTGAGCCTAGCTTGAGTTAATTAGGGGGGGACAAGAAGAAGAAGAATAATAATAACAAGCTTATTTGCATGAATGGGTTGCCGCTGGCGTTTTTCCTCTTATCAGGAGTCATATCTGAAGCTGCGTACATTTAAGAGCTTTGGCTCTATTCAACTTTTTATCCACTCAACGAGAGCTTTCGAATGATACCCATATTGTGTTTTTTCGACAACTTTTAATTTTTGCCCCATTTTGACTGGTTTCTGCCTTTTTTGACCCCTTTCATGCCCCGTAACTCAGTTTCCGTACATTTTGGTGCTTTGGCCCTATTAAAACTTTTAATCTATGCAACGAGAGCTTTCGAATGACACCGATATTAGCCCGATTAATCAGTTTTCAATTTTGACCCATTTTGACCGTTTTTGTTTATTTTTCACCCTTTAAGGCCCCATAACTAATTTTTCCTACATTTTGACGCTTTGACCCTATTACAACTTTTTATCTACTCAATGAGAGCTTTCGAATGACACCGGTATTGACCGGATCCGACAATTTTCAATTTTGACCCATGGCCAGCTGTGGCCATTTTTGACCCCTATGAGGCCCCGTAACCCATTTTCTGTACATTTTGGTGCTTTGGCCCTATTACAACTTTTAATCTACGCAACGAGAGCTTTCGAATGACATCGATATGAGTCCGATCTGAGAACTTTTAATTTTGAGCCATTTTGGCCGTTTTTGGCCATTTTTGACCATTTTCGGCCTCATAACTCAAAATGGGTGCATTTTCAGGCCTTGACCCTATTACAACTTTTTCATTACTCGCCGAGAGCTTTCGAATGATACCAAAATTAGCTCATTTGGACAACTTTTTTATTTTACTCATTTTTACTCACGGGGCTGCTCCGGGAGCACCTCTGCTCCCCCGGGGCTCCCCGCGCTTCCGGGAGCAGTTCACGTCAAGACCTTCAAAATGAGGTATCAACCACCTCTCTACTCCTTTCCAATCTCGAGATAGAGGGGGGGGGACAAGAATCCGGAGAATAATAAATAAATAAATAAATAAATAACGGACATACCCAAGTTAATGGGTTGCCTTTTTGTTGAAAAAGCGGCAACCCAATAACTAGCGAAGTAGCGAGAATGGGTTGCCGCTGCATTTTCCGTTTATAGATGGCTATATCTCGCAAAAGAGGCACCTTTGGGACCCAGTATAGTCTGATTCGTGTAGTCCGTATCGAGAGCTCTCAGTAGAGTACCATATTGACCATATTTAGAGTTGTTTAGATTTTTGGTCATTTTGGTCGATTTTGACCATTTTTGACCCCTTTGAAGCTCCGTAACTCAATTTTCGTACATTTTGGCGGCTTGGCCCTATTACAACTTTTTATCTACTCAACGAGAGCTTTCGAATGATACCCATATTAGGTGATTTCCGCTACTGTCAGTTTTGAGCCATTTTGGCCGATTTTGACCATTTTTGACCCCTTTGAAGCTCCGTAACTCAATTTTCGTACATTTTGGCGACTTGGCGCTATTACAACTTTTTATATACTCAATGAGAGCTTTCGAATGACACCGATATGAGCCCGATCCAAGAACTTTCAATTTTGAGCCATTTTTGCCGTTTTTGGCCATTTTTTTGACCATTTTCGCCTCATAACTCGAAATGAGTGCATTTTCAGGTCTTGACCCAATTACAACTTTTTCATTACTCGCCGAGAGCTTTCGAATGATACCAAAATTAGCTCATTTGGACAACTTTTTGATTTTACTCATTTTTACTCACGGGGCTGCTCCGGGAGCAACCTTGCTCCCCCGGGGCTCCCCGCGCTTCAGTCAACACTTCAAGTCAAGACCTTCAAAATGAGGTATCAACCACCTCTCTACCCCTTCCCAAACTCGAGATAGAGGGGGGGACAGGGGTGGTCACGAGATTAATAATAACTAGCAAAGTGGCGAGAATGGGTTGCCGCGTCATTCTCCCTTTGGGGTGACGGATTTGCCCATGTATACAACTTCATGCAACAACAATTGTACAAAATTTACGCAACGAGAGCTTTCAAATGATACCGATATGAGTCCGATCTGAGAACTTTCAACTTTGAGCCATTTTGGCCGTTTTTGGCCATTTTTGACCATTTTCGGCCTCATAACTCAAAATGGGTGCATTTTCAGGCCTTGACCCAATCACAACTATTTCAGTACTCACCGAGAGCTTTCGAATGATACCAAAATTAGCTCATTTGGACAACTTTTTTATTTTACTCATTTTTACTCACGGGGGTGCTCCGGGAGCACCTCTGCTCCCCCGGGGCTCCCCGCGCTTCCGGGAGCAGTTCAAGTCAAGACCTTTAAAATGAGGTATCAACCACCTCTCTACCCCTTTCCAATCTCGAGATAGAGGGGGGGACAGGGTGTGGTAACGAGATGATGAATAACAAGCAAAGTGGCATGAATGGGTTGCCGCTGGCATTTTTCCTCTTATCAGGAGTCATATCTGAAGCTGCGTACATTTAAGACCTTTGGCTCTATTACAACTTTTTATCCACTCGACGAGAGCTTTCGAATGATACCCGTATTGTGTTGTTTCGACAACTTTTAATTTTTGACCCATTTTGACTGGTTTCTGCCTTTTTTGACCCCTTTCATGCCCCGTAACTCAGTTTCCGTACATTTTGGTGCTTTGGCCCTATTACAACTTTTTATCTACTCAACGAGAGCTTTCGAATGATACCGGTATCGACCGAATCCGACAATTTTCAATTTTGACCCATTTTGACCGGTTTTGGCCATTTTTGACCCTTTTGGGGCCCCGTAACTCATTTTCTGTACATTTTGGTGCTTTGAACCTATTACAACTTTTTATGTACACAATGAGAGCTTTTGAACGATACCAATATGAGTCCGATCTGAGAACTTTCAATTTTGAGCCATTTTGGCCGTTTTTGTCCATTTTTTACCATTTTTCGCCTCATAACTCAAAATGAGTGCATTTTCAGGCCTTGACCCAATTACAACTTTTTCTTTACTCGTCGAGAGCTTTCGAATGATACCAAAATTAGCTCATTTAGACAACTTTTCTATTTTACTCATTTTTACTCACGGGGGTGCTCCGGGAGCACCTCTGCACCCCCGGGGCTCCCCGCGCTTCCGGGAGCAGTTCAAGTCAAGACCTTCAAAATGAGGTATCAACCACCTCTCTACCCCTTTCCAATCTCGAGATAGAGGGGGGGGACAAGAATCCGGAGAAGAAATAATAATAACAAACAAGCTTATTTGCATGAACGGGTTGCCGCTGCATTTTTCCTCTTATCAACAAGTCAATTTTCCGTGTCGAGTACCACGAAATCCGTAAATTTTCCGGAAATCTTGATTTCAGTTTCGAAATCAGCGCCATCGAATTAGTTTACGACCAACTTTTAAGCAAAATCGGAGACAAAAATTTTTTGGTCCAAAATCCGGGTTTTCGGGAATTCCCGGATTTTCCGTTTTTGGGCCATAATTAGTTTATTATGGCGAAACAAAGCACACATCCGACATTATCCAGAGGATCAAACAAATGTCATGCAGCGGCAACCCGTTCATGCAAATAAGCTTGACATGACATGATGATACATCAAACACAAGCAACATCCGAAACAAAGCACACATCCGACAATATCCCAGCTCACACACATCCTTTAAACTTTGAGGCCGGAAGTCCTCCCGCCCCAACCATCTCTGATCCCGTCCAAATGCTCCCGCCTCAACCATCTCCTACTCACAAACAATAATTTTGGATACTGCTATATTCACAACACAAATATCCTCAACTGTGTGTGAAATAAACACAAGCAACATCAATGCACACATCCGACAATATCCCAGCTCACACACATCCTTTAAACTTTGAGGCCGGAAGTCCTCCCGCCCCAACCATCTCTGATCCCGTCCAAATGCTCCCGCCTCAACCATCTCCTACTCACAAACAATAATTTTGGATACTGCTATATTCACAACACAAATATCCTCAACTGTGTGTGAAATAAACACAAGCAACATCAAAGCACACATCCGACAATATCCCAGCTCACACACATCCTTTAAACTTTGAGGCCGGAAGTCCTCCCGCCGCAACCATCTCTGATCCCGTCCAAACCATCTCTTACCAACAACAACAACAACGCACTTCCGGAAAATTTCGCAAGAAGAAAAGTTTTTCAGCACCTATGACCAACTTTTAAGCAAAATCGGAGACAAAAAATTTTTCCGTTCAAAATCCGGTTTTCCGGGAATTCCCGGATTTTCAGTTATTCGGACATAACTTTCGCTAGGCGCATTTCCGGAAAATGTCGCAAGAAGGAAAGTTGCTCAGCTCGACGAGGTCTTTGATTTGAGTACCATATCGACCACTTTTCGAGAAATTTTTTAAAATACGGATTTTTCCGGATCCAATATCTCGAAATCCGGAAATTTTCCGGAAACTTCGATTGCAGTATCGAAATCAGCTTGGTCGAATTGCCCCATGACCAACTTTTAAGCAAAATCGGAGACAAAAAATTTTTCCGTTCAAAATCCGGTTTTCCGGGAATTCCCGGATTTTCAGTTTTTCGGCCATAACTTTCGCTAGGCGCATTTCCGGAAAATGTCGCAAGAAGGAAAGTTGCTCAGCTCGACGAGTTCTTTGATTTGAGTACCATATCGACCACTTTTGGAGAAATTTTTCAAAATCCGGATTTTTCCGGGTCGAATATCTCGAAATCCGGAAATTTTCCGGAAATTTCGACTTCAGTTTCGAAATCAGCGTGGTCGACTTACCCTATGACCACCATTTGAGCAAAATCGGAGACAAAAAATTTTTACGTTTCCCTTGGTCCCCCCTTACCATTCAAAAAAATTCCGGGTACCGCCATTTCCGGAATCCGGGAAGTATCGAACTGCCCGCACTTCCGGGAGCACTTTAGGTCACCCCCAGCCCCCCGTGAAAATTTCAGCCGGATCGGTCCAGCCAATCAAAAGTTAGAGGAGGGGGACAAGAATCCGGAGAATAATAATAAATAAGCAAAGTGGCATGAACGGGTTGCCGCTGTCATTTTTCCTCTTATAAACGAGATAAGTCAATTATCCGACAATATTACTTCTTGCCCCTATGACAACTTTTTATATACTCTTAGAGATCTTTCGATTGATACCCATATTGTTGTTTTTCCATAACTTTTGATTTTGAGCCAGTTTGGCAGGTTTGGGCAATTTTGTAGCCCTTTGAGGCCCGTAACGCATTTTCTGTACATTTTGGTGCTTCGTCCCTATTACAACTTTTTATCCACTCAATGAGAGCTTTCAAATGACACCGGTATCGACTGGATCCGACAATTTTCAGTTTGGGTCCATTTTGGCCGGTTTTGGCCATTTTTGACCCTTTTGAGGCCCCGTAACTCATTTTCTGTACATTTTGGTGCTTTGAACCTATTACAACTTTTTATCTACGCAACGAGAGCTTTCAAATGATACCGATATGAGCCCGATCTGAGAACTTTCAATTTTGAGCCATTTTGGCCGTTTTTGGCCATTTTTCACCATTTTTCGCCTCATAACTCAAAATGAGTGCATTTTCAGGCCTTGAGCCTATTACAACTTTTTCATTACTCGTCGAGAGCTTTCGAATGATACCAAAATTAGCTCATTTGGACAACTTTTCTATTTTACTCATTTTTACTCACGGGGGTGCTCCGGGAGCACCTCTGCTCCCCCGGGGCTCCCCGCGCTTCCGGGAGCAGTTCAAGTCAAGACCTTCAAAATGAGGTATCAACCACCTCTCTACCCCTTTCCAATCTCGAGATAGAGGGGGGGACAAGAATCCGGAGAAGAAATAATAATAAATAAATAAATAACAAGCTTATTTGCATGAATGGGTTGCCGCTGGCATTTTTCCTCTTATCAAGGGACATAACTCAGTTTGCACGCAGTTAGGAGCTTTGGTTCTATTGCAACTTTTTATCTACGCAACAAGAGCTTTCGAATGATACCCATGCTGGACGGTTTTGTTGCTTTCAATTTTGACTCATTTTGCAGCATAACAGTATCGAGCACTTTTTGTTCCACAAACCTGTCCAAAACCCAATTTCTGTACACTTTCACACTTTGTCTCTATTACACGTTTTAAATTTACTCAACGATAGCTTTCGAATGATAGCAATATGAGCCCGATCCGAGAAGTTTCAATTTTGACACATTTTGGCCGGTTTTGGCCATTTTTGACCCCTTTGATTCTCCGTAACTCATTTTCTGTTCATTTTGGTGCTTTGGCCCTATTACAACGTTTTATCTGCGCAACGAGAGCGTTCGAATAACACCGGTATCGATCGGATCCGACAATTTTCAATTTTGACCCATTTTGGCCGGTTTTGGCCATTTTTGACCCTTTCGTGGCTCCGTAACTCATTTTCTGTAGATTTTGGTGCTTTGGCCCTATTACAACTTTTTATCTACGTAACGAGAGCTTTCGAATGATACCCATATGAGTCCAATTGGACAACTTTCAATTTTTACGATTTGCAGCATCACCGTATCGAGTACTTTCAGCCTGAGTCGTACCGGGTCGCCCAGGAGATATGCAAACCTCCAAGCCAAGCCCTTCAAAATGAGGTATCAACCACCTCTCTACCCCTTACCAATCTCGAGATCTGGGGGTGGACACATTCGGCAAGAAATAATAAATAATAATAATAAATAATAATAATAAATAACGGACATACCCAAGTTAAAGGGTTGCCTTTTTGTTGAAAAAGCGGCAACCCAATAAATAACGGACATACCCAAGTTAAAGGGTTGCCTTATTGTGTAAAAAGCGGCAACCCAATAAATAAATCCTACCGGCATCAACGGGTTGTCGCAGCCATTTTCCTCTTATCTAAAGGGCGAAAACTCAGTTTTGGTACATTTTCAGGCTTTGGTGCTATTGCAACTTTTTTCCTACTCGCTAAGAGCTTTCGAATGAGTACCATAGAGTCTACTTTTGTGACAATTCTTAGAAATTCGGTTTTTCCGGGAATTCCCGGATTTTCGGCTTTTCGGCCATAACTTTCGCTGGACACATTTCCGGAAAATGTCGCAAGAAGGAAAGTTGTTAAGCTCGACGAGCTCTTTCATTTGAGTACCATGTCCACCACTTTCGGAGAAGTTTTCCAAAATCCGGAATTTTCCGGGTCCAATATCTCGAAATCCGTAAACTTTCCGGAAATTTCGATTCCAGTTTCGAAATCAGCGTGGTCGAATTACCCTATGACCAACTTTTGAGCAAAATCGGAGACAAAAAATTTTTAAGGGTTTTCGTGAATTCCCGGATTTTCAGTTTTTCGGCTATAACTTTCGCTAGACGCATTTCCGGAAAATGTCGCAAGAAGGAAAGTTGTCCAGCTCGACGAGCTCTTTCATTTGAGCTCCATATCGACCACTTTTGGAGAAATTTTTCAAAATCCGGAATTTTCCGAGTCGAATATCTCGAAATCCGGAAATTTTCCGGAAATGTCGATTTCAGTTTCGAAATCAGCGTGGTGGAATTACCCTATGACCAACTTTTGAGCGAAATCGGAGACAAAAAATTTTTACGTTTCCCTTGGTCCCCCCTTACCATTTTTAAAAATTCCGGGAGCCGCCATTCCCGGAATCCGGGAGATATCGGGATGCCCTTACAAACGGGAGCACTTCATGTCACCCTACAACTATGGTGAGAATTTCAGCCCGATCGGTCCAGCCAATCTCGAGAAAAAGGGGGGGGACACAAATGTTGACCGGAATAATAAATAAATAAATAAACTAGCAAAGTGGCGAGAATGGGTTGCCGCGGCATTTTCCCTTTGGGGTGACGGATTTTTCCAGACGTATACATCTGTTCTTTGTCCATGTATACAATTTCATGCAACAACAATTGAACAAAATAGTAATGTGACTGTATATGGAACTAGAAAGAAACACAGCTCAAATTTATCGAAAAGGAAATTTTCTCATTCTCAAGTATTAGAAAGATGACTAGAGGTTTTTACCTATTTGACAGACTACATTAGCACAAAATATTGAAATTAACGATATATCCCACCACATATTCTGAGATGTTTTAGTAACAGATGCTAATGTAGTCCGGCCAGAGCCCCGTCAGCGAAATCCGAACATACCACGAGAAGGTGGGGTTGACTTGATTCGCAAAGTTTTTCCTTTACGAACCCTTATGCGACCACGGTGTGTGGCCAGGAGTGTATGGAAATCTGCACCTACCAGATAACCCACCCCCCCCCCCTCTCCCATATCCTTTTTAAACAATACAGCCACACCACCATCACACCGATTAAAACAAAAAAAAAAAAATATTATAATTAAAATAAATTTATTCTTGTTGCATTGTATTTCGCCGCTCTCTCGCCTTAATATTTAATTTTTTCTCACCATTTACTACTTACTAGCACCCCCCCCCCCCGCCCACGGATGGATAGACAAACGCACAAATAAAAAATATACAAACATATACATATATATAACAAAATACAAAAAAAAAATAAATAAATTAATATATAATTACAAAAAACAGAACACCCACATTTATATAAAAAATAAAATATGAATAGCAGAAGTAACACCGACAACCCCCTCCACCCACAAGCCTCAAAGCCACCCCCCCAAACACAACAAAACAACCTAGACCAACATACGT
Source organism: Trissonchulus latispiculum (assembly GCA_030248195.1). Lineage (NCBI taxonomy): Eukaryota > Metazoa > Nematoda > Enoplea > Enoplida > Ironidae > Trissonchulus > Trissonchulus latispiculum. The sequence continues at coordinate 33,502 of JASAND010029174.1, read as the reverse complement.
AAATACACAACTCTACACATATGCCTGAAAGACATCAGCCTCCCACACAAACAGTCAAACAACACATAAACTTATTTAGACCCCCCAAAAAAAAAAAAAATAAAAAAAAATAAAAAATAAAATATGCACCCACCAATGGAGCATGCACACAAAATTTATAAAAGAAACAAAAAAACCCAAAAACCCCAAAAAAAAAAAAAATATAAACACAAATTTGGATTTAGAAATCCCACCCCCCCCCCGAAAAAACGGAAAACCCCCCCTTTTTTTTAAAAATTGGGACACTCCCCAAATAAACTGGACAATTATTGAAAGACATTAATGATAAGCACAAAATTTGAGCACTAAAATCTTGATAGCTGAACTGTATCAGTAACAGCTTTCAATCTTTCAAATTAGAAATTATGATTTAACAAAGCAGATACATATCTATATAACAACAGACAGTACACGATACATACACAGTAAGTACAACAATTCCGATTACTAAGTATTCATAGGCAGTAATACAATCAACATTACAACAATACACTTATATACATTTTACAGTTCTACGTACATTTCTTACTTTTCTTTTTTCATTTTTTTCGTTTTTTTTCATTTTTTTCATTTTTTCATTTTTTTTCATTTTTTTCATTTTTTTTTCATTTTTTTCCATTTTTTTCATTTTTTTCTTTTCTTTTTTTTCAATTTTTCTTTTTATCTACATTTTACTATATACATATAAACTACGTACACAGGCATACTACAAAATAAACAACAACAATACTAACAAAATCAGTATCAGGATTCAAATACAGTACGTATTACATAATGCTGATGTGCTATATAACATAAGGAATAGGGGAAACAATAACTGTTCTCAGAGCGGCAAGAGTCGAATACCTGAAACCTGCACGACATTCGTAACAGGATTCAGATATATGGATCAAGGAAAGGGATGTATAGAGATTGGTGGCAGTGTGCTATACTGCTAACCTGTTCCAAAGGCACAACCATTAGGGAATGTTTGACTAGTCACCGATCTTTTCGAAAAAGACCAGATATGCATTGGCTAGGGTAGGGTCAGGGCGATCAGCGACGGTCTTCACAAGTTCATCGCTAACAAGAAGCCAATTACTGCCACGGGGAACCCAGCATTCATAGTGGCCTGAAGAAATCGTCTCTCCGTGGTGATTAACAATGGCAACACACTTGTAGGCAGTATTGCTAATCACCATAATGTTATGATGGAAATTGGAAAAGGAAATGTCTTGCCGTTCCAGGACACGACGGCCGTGGCTATCGGTTCCCGTCATCTGAAACAGCATAATCCGGACAACCAGAACTTGGGGAAGGTGTTGAATTTCCGACCAGATATAGCTTCGATGTCGACCACCACATCGAGCACAGTCAAGGTCCTGGTCAGAAAGGGTGGGTGTGCCCTGGCATAAATTGTCCAGGGCTTCAGCAAAGTCAATCTCGCCAGCAGGGACTTTACAATTGATGGTATAATCAGTGATGGGAGCCCCAGCTCTCACTGTTTGACAATCGTCACAGCGAATGTATCTACCATTCTGGGACAAGAAAAGCTCCTGCACAGAATTGCTACAGCCGTCAAGCATAGACTGTAGGAATAGCGAAGCGTCCTGTTGTTGGTTGGCCATATACTCTTCGTCCACAACACGGCGCAATGGAATGCTAGATTCGTGGACAGGACCTGGCTTTTTGGCACTGGAAAAATATTGGCCAAGAACCTTTTCAGTGGGGTTCCTAGAGCGGAGGCTCACCAATCGCTCCAAGGACTTCAGACTAATGAGGGACTGGATAAGGGAATTGGCATAGCAACAATTCTCCCTGGCATAGCAACAATTCTCCCCTCTATTGTGTAGAAGCAGTCCAGAATGTCTGAAGATGGCTCTGGGTACCACTGCAGTCGCTTCACCACGAACACCCGTTATTGATGGCCCCGCAGGTTCAGTGATAGTCCGCTTCTCAGTTTCCTTGCCCCTTCCTTTCCGTGTTGTGGAGGCAGCACGTTTCCCTCTGGGTTTTGGACGGGTTAAATGCGTTTCCACAGGAACCGTCAGGGGCACACCAGTGGATGTCTCCGGTACAGGCGGGGCCACGGACCGGACATAGGCAGACTTTACATTTCCAGTCGATCTCTGCCATTCAATCACCTGCTGTCGTGAAACAGCAACAGCACTAGGCCCAGGAGCTTCCTTCTGCTGAGAGCCAACAGCAGCAAAGATAGCTTCATGGTCGGAATAGTGAGTGGATACAACACCACCAAAGCAGTGTTCAAAGTTGCACCATATGTGATCCAAAGCGTTCCCCAGATTGGTGGTGACCCTCTGAAGAACACAATGGAAATGGTGGGCAACCATCCATTGTTCCAACCTCTCCGATTCTCCACTTCGGTGGATGAGATCCACATTGAAGTCGCCCATGATAACAATGTCCCCAAGGTCTTGCCGAACTGCGTCCAGCTGATCGAAGAGTTCCGTTAGGGACGTGCTGGGGCTTCTGTAGATGGCCAATAAATGAAAGGATCGGCCAGAGACTACCTTCACCCGAACAGCCTCGATCTTCAGGTCCCGGTTGCCAAACATCTCCACCGATGTGGCAACATTGCTGTCGTAATAGGCTGCGATAGTTCTATGTCCCGGTGCCAAAGAACTGATGAGAGGACCCCGTAAGTTCTCTCTCAACGATAGGCGGTATCTGTCTGCGTCCGCAGGGCGCAACCTTGACTCTGCAAAAGTCAGTACAGATCCCATCTTGAACCGCCTATCTGAATCAATCTGGCCCATGTATTTGGAAAGGCTGGCTACATTTTGGTACAGGACCACCTCACCACCTTCCACCAAATCAATTTCCTCAGTTAAGGAAAATTGACAGTCAGGGGATCGCAAACGGGCCATTTCAGCAGCAACAGTTTTGCTGGTCTTGATCTTCTTCCTGCTGAAATTGATCAGATAAAGGCCCTCCAGGGACGTCACACGAGAGAGGGCCACGTAGGTACCATTCGGGAATACTGACCCACCAGAAAAGTCCACCACTACGGACTGATAGGTGTTTCCCTGGCTTCGGTGGATGGTTTTCCCTTCGGCTGGACGAAGAGGAAACTGGTACCGACGAATTTCAGTAGACCGAAGACTGAATGTTCTCTCGCATCGGTCAATAGGGGTCCAAGAAGGATCGGCAAAGGTGCCATAGTCGTCAATGACACCCTTTCCTGGCAGCACCGACCCAAGGTAGTCCTTGAAATATAGTTTGTTCTGCACCCTGCATTGGCTGCCGACTCTTGGGTGCAGAAACTTGACCCAGATCACGGTCTTGTTGTTGGAAAAGGCCTGGATTATGCCACCAGAACCGTTGACCAAGCCATCTTCCACGTCCAAGTTAGCAACTATTTCCACACGCATGCCCAAGCACACGTGCAGAACGGAATAGATGCCACCGGACTTTTCTGGGCTAAGCAGAGCAGCTATCTCCAATATTCGTGACCTGACTCCTTGTTGGTCTGATGACGCTGCGGCTCGTTTGGCTTTTCGAACCTAAAACAAAAATATTATATACTTAATTAGATGAACATACAATAAACATTCAAACAAGCTAGTATTTCATACCTTTGACATGTTTAACATTCAATTTAACAAGTATGCATTTCGGTTTAGTAACAGTCACAACTCTTACTGTTAGCTAGAGAGTGTGAGGTGTTACATTAAACCTGACACTGGCTTCACGATGATATTTACATCAAACAAATACCACAACTATTTCCAAGATCCATATACTGGAATCGCATGTACAATTCTTAACTACCAATGAAAATTCCCATCACAAACCAGCTTTCATATTGAATCAAAACTTTTCCATTTCAAAACTTCTGTTGAAACAAATTTTGATCAAACAACATTTACCAGTTAAATTTTAGGTTTTCTATAGTCAGACAAATTCCTATCATACGTAAAACAAACGTATATATAACGTAAACAACGATCCTCACCATAGTGTCAGAAGCCAGGCTATCAATGGCCTTGTTCTCCAGTTTCTCCAGCTTCGACTCATCGTACGCCTTCATATTGCATCGATGGACCTCATCGTTGGTGACAAACAGCTGGACAGGACGGTCTTCAATATCCAGCTTAGCAATCATTTGATCTACTTCATCTCTCGTCATGTTTCGAGAGCAAAGGATCTGCTCATCGGATGGAGAGATGTAGTCAGCGCCAAACCGGACCCGATTTAGCAGTTCGGCAAATTCTCCATCCTTTTGCCGCATGATCTGGTCTAGCTCCACGCATTCCACCTGATCCTTCCAAACGTTGGAAATGAAGGCTGTATATTGAGCCCTCATATCAACCCAGAGCGGAATGTCCATGACAGGGGGCAACTGATAGGGATCTCCAATGAAAATCATATGGAGACCCCCAAATGGGACACCAATCACCCCCATGATGGCCTCTAGGCGACGCATGATGTGGGGAAGGAAATTCCCGCCTACCATGGAGAATTCATCGATGATGGCAGCTCTCAGTCCATGATAGGCATTGCGCAGAGTCTGCAGGTGTTTCGGATCTAACCCGCGATACTCTCCAGGGCTGTTCCGCTTTGCAGGGATGGCCAATCCATTATGGATGGTGACGCCTTCTGCCAAAAAGGCAGCCATTCCAGTATAGGCCATAACAAGGACGGGATTGATGTTGGCATCCTTGGACATCTTCCGACAAACGGTGTCTATGCCCTTGCGCAAGCAACGAGCCAGAACCGTCTTTCCAACGCCACCAGGGCCAACGATTGCAACGCAGACCCTTTCATTCTTCTTTACTCGCATTAGAATGTTTTCGAAGATGGCACGCTGCTTCAGGTTCAGCGTTGGAACAGTTTTCAAATACTCGTCTTCTGTCATTCCTCCATGGACAGCATCAGTTGTCACCTGTTCCAGTTCCCTGAAACCACCATCCGTGCCAATATCATATTCCAAGGATTCGGTTTCAAATCCTTGCGATGACGCCAACTGACGCTCCCGTTCAGCGTCAATGCGGTCCTGGTCTGCTTCCTGTTGCATGGTCCCTCCAATATCCATGCGGACGAAGTCTTCGTTCTCCAGATTTTGAGCGTGCTCAATTGCAGCGTCAAATTGAGCATCGTCTAGTCTGTACAAATCCATGATATCTTGGATCTGTTCCTGAATGGCCTTAAAATGATCTTCATAGGAATCATACAGACCAATTAGATCGTTGTCTTCGTCACGGAATGGAAGGAACAACATCAACCGCTCTCGATAGTACAGTTCACGATCGATTTCCTCCTTGAATCGGACGCATCTCAGAATTTTGGGCTTGCGTCGTCGTTTCATGATGCCCAGCCGAGGAATCTCAAATTCGTCAGGGAATTCCTCGTGAGAGGGGACACCATCATCAACCTGTTCTTCCAGTGGCTCATCTTCCACATCTTCATCCTCATTGATTTGCAGCTGTTCCCTTTCTGTTGGTGCTCCTCTCTTCCGCTTCGTGAACGGCTCATATTCATATTCGGTGGCAAATATGGCAAGGCACATATGCTCAACCTGTCGGGAGCGTAGACTGTACCGCTTCACCATATTCATCACTTCAATGTCTGTTGAAGTTGGATTTTTCTGCATCAACTGAAGCAATTCTTCCGGGTCCTTGAGCATTACGGTTCGCCGTTCTGGAGGGGACGTGTTGACGAAAATGACATCCCGACTGCAATCCACCAGCTTCAGCTGAAGAACGAGGTAGCCACTTTCCATTTTGCAAATCTCCGATGACTTCAAGAACGCATTTCCCAACAGCTGCATTTGCCGCTTCAAATCCACATTCCCATCGTGAATTTCTCTTCGAACGGACGACAACAGTTGGCTGACAGCATAATTGTACTTCATGATGTAGCTGATGATGTACTCTGCTACGGCAAATTCGTCCAGTGGAATTTGGATGTCCATATTGGCCCTCCAATGTTTCCCAATTTTCGGATTATACGCATTGATGCGTATATCACAAAGGTCTCGTCTGAGGAAATACTTCCGTGAATTGAAGCTTGACCGAACGCACATGATGTATCGGTCCAAATCAATTTCCAAATATTGGAGAAGATCATCGAATGACTTCAGCTTCTGGATCTCAGCTACTTCATCCGGATCTGTCTGTCTGATTTCACGCCGTTCCCCGGCATGGATACGGAGAATTCTCTTCAATTCGGAATGAAGAGTTCGAAGTTCCTTGAGATCGGCCTTGGGAACGGACTTCGGATGGTACGTAGAAAGAGGGTGTCTGCTCTGCTGCTGGCTAGCTCTATCAGGATCTTCCTGTGACGCAGACCGGACTAGACTGTCAATGGTCTGCTCACACAGGTCATCAGCTTCAGCCAGTCCAGAAACACTAGCAGCGCAGAGTGGTTCCAATATGAAGGTGGACGGCATCGGTTCGATGGGATAACCAAACCGGCAGGTTGAGCCCTTCTCACCGTATTTTTCACACGTGGCCTTGTGAGTGTGAACCTGAACAGTAACGTCAAAATCGGGATCGCAATGATTGTCGCAGGCACAGGAGATGTTCTGATTAATGTAGTCTGCAATTTCATCGGCGGTAGCGCAGTCGAAATCAGGGGCTCCTTCACACCAGAAAAGGCCATGTGTGTGCACTTGACCCCTGGTCTGAAACTCGTTTCGAATGAAAAAGCCCTTCAACTGGCCGATTGGGCTGTCCGGATGCCTCAGGGTTTTTTTGATGAAGGTCTGCAGTAAGCGGTCATAATAGCGAGCAATGAACACACTACCTTCATTCTGCAGTCGACACATCTCTTCGAAGGGAATCCTGGACACATCATCTTCTTGGATAGTTTCATTGTCCAACTCCGCCTTCAGCATCACTATGAGCTCTGTCCACCGACTCTCTGCAACAGACAGAGTCATGAACAACGAAGGTCCACGAAGCTGTCTGATCATGGCAAACAGATCTTTCTTCTTGGCGTCCTGCCAACCTGGACTACCGCGGACATTTCTGGTGAAGTTGAAAGCTTCGTTTTTCCTTGCCAGTTCCTCCACCACTCTTCCTTGAATGATGTCGCTTACTGTATATTTCACTGCAGCCTCCCCTTTCCGTTGCGTCTTCATCCAAATCGACATGCCACTATGGAGGCGTTCCACCTGCAGTTTCTTACACAGTAAAAAGATATAGTCATCGCAAAGAATGCAGCGTGGATCTTCCATTCGCATTGAATACTTAGCACGATCAGCAGTTGTCATGCTGGTTTCTGGCACGTCTTCGCCACCAAATACGTGTGGAAAACAAAGGGCTTCAACCTCCGTCGACAACAGAAGCGGTACTGGACGATTGCCCTCGCCCGGATTGACAATGACCTTCTTATCGCTGAGGTCATACATTTCAGCCATGATCATCTGATTTTCTTCATCAGGATCGTTTGGGGCAAGCATGGTTGGTTGATTGATAGCATTGACTGAACCATCAACCGGCTCTTCTTCCCATTCAATATCACCGTCGTTGTCATCGACAGTGGGATCTGTCGTAGCCTCTGCGTCGTCGTCTCCACCAACAGCAGTGCAGCGACCAGTTGCGTCACAGCAACAGGCGCTGGTTCCACCAGCAGGACAAACGCCTGTATCAAATCCCTCGACCACTCCTTCTGGCTCAATCATCATATTCAGCTGATCGTTGTCACGCAAGGACTGAAGGAAGCGATCAACGTCGAAGTCAACGTTTCTTCGGTATAGCTGGGCATTGTCATATAGCCAACGACAGGCTTGCAGAACTTTCGTAACTCGGATTCGTTCCCGGCGATGAGCACCCAGCTTCTTCATCCGTTTCAGTTCCACGACGACGGTACTGCAGTCAGCCAGGTTTCTCGGCAACTGACCAATAGATCGCTCCAATTTGCACGGCACACAAACAACATTACCGTAGAGTCGTTGTTGTTTGCACACCGGCATTTGACGGATTCGCATAAAGGGAATCATAGCGGCTATAACATTGACTTCCAGAGGACGCAAGTCTTGCAGTTCCGGAACGATAACTGGAAGCCGATAATTTCCAGGTCGAAGACGAGGGACTTCACCAGCATCCAGCTTGGAACGGCAGTACCTGCAGATCATCTTCACGAGGGCGCCACGAGATTCCTTCTCCAGACAAATCTGACAATTCGCTTCGACATACAGTTCGTTGATTTTGCTGACAAGTCCTCTGTTTCTGATCTTATCCACAACCGCCAAACAGTCCCGGTACAGCTTTTGATGGCAGACACAACACACATGCATAGGACCTTGCATGCGCATTGCCTCAAATGGTTCCCAAGCACCTCCTTCCGCTCTCAGCCGTTTCTTCCGTTCACGGTCTCGTTCTCTTTCAGATTCCAACTGAACTGGATCAGATCTTCGCGTCTTCCGCAATGCTTGAGTCTGCTGACGATGGCTCTCAGCGATTTCTGGATCTGCATAGTAATCGCGCATACGGACTCGCATCTGTTGACGATGTGCTTCGCCAGTCCCAGGGTCACGATAGTATTCGCGCATCTGTTGACGATGAGCTTCGCCAGTCTCAGGATCTCCATAGTATTCGCGCATCTGTTGACGATGAGCTTCGCCAGTCTCAGGATCTCCATAGTATTCGCGCATCTGTTGACGATGAGCTTCGCCAGTCTCAGGATCTCCATAGTATTCGCGCATCTGTTGACGATGAGCTTCGCCAGTCTCAGGATCTCCATAGTATTCCCGTATCTGTTGACGACGGGTTTCGCCAATCTCAGGATCTCGATAGTATTCGCGCATCTGTCTACGCTTCTTCTCAGCCACGGATTCGATGGCGTAGCGCTCGCGACTATACAAAGCTTCTCTTTCTCTGAATTCCGGATCTTCACGTCTTCGGCGCATTAGTTCCGCTTTTCGAGAACGACGAGTAGCTTCTGCATCAGTAAGCTTCTCGTGCGTACCAGATTCAGGTTCATCGACTGACGAATTGTCATAGTCTGTGCCCAGGCCAGAAACCTCATCAACTGTAATACGATCCGCGCCAATGCCAACCAGTTCCGTACCTCCATCTTCATGCCTTAAGATCTCTGAATCAGTAGATCTAACAGCCACATTGAGTCCAGTCCCAGATTCGACCTGTCCCTCAGCTGCTTTCTTCGCCCTTTGTCGCCGCTTCTTTTCCTTTTCCTTCAGTCTTTTTCTTTCCAATGCCTTCTTTTCACTTTTCCGCTTTCCCATGATCAATAATAATTCCGCATACAGCAAATATTATTAAAACCAGTAAGATTAATCAACTCTAAACAGCACAAATAAGATTAGACAAAACTTTCATTATTTTATATCCAATATTTTCACCGGGCTCCCCCACATAGGAAAAACAAAAAGGACTTTTCTAAACACGACCGGTTCTCCCCAACTCCCAACCTAATAAACCATTCCCTACCCTCAACATAATAAACTATCCCTTCAGCTACATTTTTGTTCAGTACAAGAAACATTATTCATTCTATAACTTAAAGAATCAAGCCGTCATAATTTCATGTACTGAAATAATTTCAGGTGCAGCACCATGCATAACACATATATAACATCCTAAATGTGTATGCACAAGCAAGAGCTACAGCACCTAGCTAAAAGGACTTTTGAAAATACAAATGTCCTCTCAGACTCCCGTTTCACATACATTAATTTAATATCCACTATTTTCACCGGGCTCCCCCACATAGGAAAAACAAAAAAAGGACTTTTCTAAACACGACCGGATCTCCCCAACTCCCAACCTAATAAACCATTCCCTACCCTCAACATAATAAACTATCCCTTCAGCTACATTTTTGTTCAGTACAAGAATCATTATTCATTCTACAACTTAAAGAATCAAGCCGTCATAATTTCATGTACAGAAATAATTTAAGGTGCAGCACCATGCATATCACATAATATCTTAAATGTGTATGCACAATCAAGAGCTACAGCACCTACACAGCTTAACTATCATTTTGCCAAATCACTTCTCATACGAAAAAAAGGAATTTTCCAAATATAAAGGGTCCATCCCAACCCCCAACCTAATAAACCATTCCTTGCCCCACAACCTAATAAGTTATTACTTCCAGCACATTATTGTTCAGTACAAGAATCACTTTTCATTCTATAACTTAAAGAATCAACCAAACATAATTTCATGTACTGAAATAATTTAAGGTGCAGCACCATGCATATCACATATCTTAAATGTGTATGCACAATCATGAGCTACAGCACCTACACAGCTTAACTATCATTTTGCCAAACCACTTCTCATACGAAAAAAAGGGGTTTTCCAAATATAAAGGGCCCATCCCAACCCCCAACCTAATAAACCATTCCTTGCCCCCCCCCAACCTAATAAGTTATTACTTTCAGCACATTATTGTTCAGTACAAGAATCACTTTTCATTCTATAACTTAAAGAATCAACCAAACATAATTTCATGTACTGAAATAATTTCAGGTGCAGCACCATGCATAACACATATATAACATCTTAAATGTGTATGCACAAGCAAGAGCTACAGCACCTAGCTAAAAGGACTTTTGAAAATACAAATGTCCTCTCAGACTCACGTAACACATATTTCCTACATTTTCCACTACTTTCAGTTTTGACCCATTTTGGCCGGTTTTAGCCATTTTTCACCACTTTGACGATCCGTAACTCAATTTTCGTACGTATTGGCGGCTTGGCCCAATTACAACTATTTATCTATATACACAACGAGACCTTTCGAATGATACCAATATTCGGCGGTTTCCACTATTTTCAGTTTTGACCCATTTTGGCCGATTTTAGCCATTTTTCACCACTTTGACGATCCGTAACTCAATTTTCGTACGTATTGGCGGCTTGGCCCAATTACAACTTTTTATCTACACAATGAGACCTTTCGTTACCAATATTTTCAGTATTTTCAGTTTTGACCCATTTTGGCCGATTTTACCCATTTTTCACCACTTTGACGATCCGTAACTCAATTTTCGTACGTATTGGCGGCTTGGCCCAATTACAACTTTTTATCTACACAACGAGAGCTTTCGAATGATACCAATATTGGGCGGTTACCACTATTTTCAGTTTTGACCCATTTTGGCCGGTTTTAGCCAATTTTGGCCCCTTTGACGCTCCGTAACTCAATTTTCCTACATTTTGACGCCTTGGCCCTATTACAACTTTTTATCTACGCAACGAGAGCTTTCGAATGATACCCATATTGGGCGGTTTCCACTACTTTCAATTTTAACCCATTTTGACCTGTTTTTGGCCATTTTTGGCCCCTTTGAGGCTCCGTAACTCATTTTTCCTACATTTTGACGCCTTGGACCTATTACAACTTTTTATCTACGCAACGAGAGCTTTCGAATGATACCCATATTGGGCGGTTTCCACTACTTTCAATTTTGACCCATTTGCAGCATCACCGTATCGAGTACTTTCGCATACCGCTACGGGGGGAGCCCCCCGCGCTTCAGTCAACACTTCACCCCACCCCCAACCCCCACCGCAAATTCCCCCAACCCCCAAAGAGGGGGGGGACAGGGGTGGTCACGAGATGAATAATAATAATAATAAATCCTACCGGCATCAACGGGTTGTCGCGCATTTTCCTCTTATTCCTCTAGCAAAAGTTAGAGCGGGCTCACCAGTGGACATTTTCAGACTTTGCCTATCACAACTTTTTATCTCTAGATTTTTCGAATAAGTACCATAATCCGGGACCCGAATTCCCGATTTTCAGTTTTTCGGCTATAACTTTCGATAGACGCATTTCCGGAAAATGTCGCAAGAAGAATTAACTTGATCAGCTCGACGAGCTTTTCATTTGAGTACCATATCGACCACTTTTGGAGAAATTTTTTCAAAATCCGAATTTTCCGGGTCGAATATATCGAAATCCGGAAATTTTCCGGAAATTTCTATTTCAGTTTCGAAATCAGCGTCGTCTAATTGCCCTATGACCAACTTTTAAGCAAACTCCGAGACAAAAAACTTTTCCGTTCAAAATCCGTGTTTCCGGGAATTCCGGATTTTCAGTTTTTCGGCCATAACTTTCGCTAGACGCATTTCCGGAAAATGTCGCAAGAAGAAAAGTTGTTCAGCTCGACGAGCTCTTTCATTTGAGTACCATATCGACCACTTTTGGAGAAATTTTTCAAAATCCGGAATTTTCCGGGTCCAATATCTCGAAATCCGGAAATTTTCCGGAAAGTTCGATTTCAGTTTCGAAATCAGCGTGGTCGACTTACCCTATGACCAACTTTTAAGCAAAATCGGAGACAAAAAATTTTTACGTTTCCCTTGGTCCCCCCTTACGATTTTTAAAATTCCGGGAGCCGCCATTCCCGGAATCCGGGAGATATCGGGATGCCCTTACAAACGGGAGCACTTCAGGTCACCCTACAACTATGGTGAGAATTTCAGCCCGATCGGTCCAGCCAATCTCGAGAAAAAGGGGGGGGACACAAATGTTGACCGGAATAATAAACTAGCGAAGTAGCGAGAATGGGTTGCCGCGGCATTTTCCGTTTATAGATGGCTATATCTCCCAAAAGAGGCACCATTGTGACCCAGTATAGTCCGTATCGAGAGCTCTCAATAGAGTACCATATTGACCATATTTTGAGTTGTTTAGATTTTTGGTTATTTTGATCGATTTTGACCATTTTTGACCCCTTTGAAGCTACGTAACTCAATTTTCGTACATTTTGGCGGCTTGGCCCTATTACAACTTTTTATGTACTGAATGAGAGCTTTCGAATGACACCGAAATGAGCCCGATCCGAAAACTTTCAATTTGGAGCCATTTTGGCCGTTTTTGGCCATTTTTTGACCATTTTTCGCCTCATAACTCAAAATGAGTGCATTTTCAGGCCTTGACCCAATTACAACTTTTTCATTACTCGCCGAGGTCTTTCGAATGATACCAAAATTAGCTCATTTGGACAATTTTTGTATTTTACTCATTTTTACTCACGGGGCTGCTCCGGGAGCAACCTTGCTCCCCCGGGGCTCCCCGCGCTTCAGTCAACACTTCACCCCACCCCAAACCTCCACTGAAAATTTCAGCCCAATCGGTCCACTCAATCAAAAGTTAGAGGGGGGGGACAGGGGGTGGTCACGAGATGAATAATAATAATAAATCCTACCGGCATCAACGGGTTGTCGCGCATTTTCCTCTTATTCCTCTGTGCTTATATTGGCTCGGGCTAAAACTCAGTTGTGGAACATTTTCAGACTTTGGTCCTATCACAACTTTTCCCTACTCGCTGAGAGCTTTCGAATAAGTACCATATTGACAACTTTCAGGACAATTTTTAAAATTCCGGTTTTTCCTGAAATAACGGATTTTCCAATCTGCGGCCATAACTTTCGCCAGAAACATTTTTAGAAAATACGGTAAGGTGAAAATTACCCAGCGCGACGAGCTCTTTCGTTTGAGTACCATATTGACTAGTTTTGAGCAAATTTTTCAATATCCGGAATTTTCCGGATCGAATATCTCGAAATCCGTAAATTTTCCGGAAATTTCAATTCCAGTTTCGAAATCAGCGTGGTCGAATTACCCTATGACCAACTTTTAAGGAAAATCCGGGACAAAAAATTTTTAAGTCCAAAATCCGGGTTTTCGTGAATTCCCGGATTTTCAGTTTTTCGGCTATAACTTTCGCTAGACGCATTTCCGGAAACTGTCGCAAGAAGGAAAGTTGTTCAGCTTGGCGAGCTCTTTCATTTGAGTACCATATCGACCACTTTTGGAGAAATTTTTCAAAATCCGGAATTTTCCGGGTCGAATATCTCGAAATCCGGAAATTTTCCGGAAATTTCGATTTCAGTTTCGAAATCAGCGTGGTCGACTTACCCTATGACCAACTTTTAAGCAAAATCGGAGACAAAAAATTTTTACGTTTCCCTTGGTCCCCCCTTACGATTTTTAAAATTCCGGGATTCGCCATTCCCGGAATCCGGGAGATATCGGGATGCCCTTACAAACGGGAGCACTTCAGGTGACCCTCCAACTATGGTGAGAATTTCAGCCCGATCGGTCCAGCCAATCTCGAGAAAAAGGGGGGGACACAAATGTTGACCGGAATAATAAATAAATAAATAAATAAATAAATAAATAAAGAAACTTAGCCATATCAAAGGGTTGTCTTTTTTTTAAAAAAAAATGCGACAACCCAATAAATAAACGGACATACCCAGATGAAAGGGTTGCCTTTTTTGTGTAAAAAGCGGCAACCCAATAAACAAGCAAAGTGGCATGAATGGGTTGCCGCTGGCACATTTCCTCTTATCAGGAGTCATATCTGAAGCTGCGTACATTTAAGAGCTTTGGCCCTATTACAACTTTTTAGCTACTCAATGAGAGCTTCCGAATGACACCAGTATCGACCGGATCCGACAATTTTCAATTTTGACCCATTTTGGCCGGTTTTGGCCATTTTTGACCCCTTTGAGGCCCCGTAACTCATTTTCTGTACATTTTGGTGCTTTGTCCCTATTACAACCTTTTATCTACGCAACGAGAGCTTTCAAATGATACCGATATGAGCCCGATCTGAGAACTTTCAATTTTGAGCCATTTTGGCCGTTTTTGGTTATTTTTCACCATTTTTCGCCTCATAACTCAAATTGAGTGCATTTTCAGGCCTTGACCCTATTACAACTTTTTCATTACTCGCCGAGAGCTTTCGAATGATACCAAAATTAGCTCATTTGGACAACTTTTTTATTTTACTCATTTTTACTCACGGGGCTGCTCCGGGAGCACCTCAGCTCCCCCGGAGCTCCCCGCGCTTCCGGGAGCAGTTCAAGTCAAGACCTTCAAAATGAGGTATCAACCACCTCTCTACCCCTTCCCAATCTCGAGATAGAGGGGGGGGACAAGAATCCGGAGAATAATAATAAACAAGCAAAGTGGCATGAATGGGTTGCCGCTGGCATTTTTCCTCTTATCAGGAGTCATATTTGAAACTGCGTACACTTAAGAGCTTTGGCTCTATTACAACTTTTTATCCACTGAACGAGAGCTTTCGAATGACACCCATATTGTGGAGTTTCGACAACATTTAATTTTGACCCATTTTGACTGGTTTCGGCCTTTTTTGACCCCTTTCATGTCCCGTAACTCAGTTTATGTACTGTTTGGTGCTTTGGCGCTATTACAATTTTTTATCTACTTAACGAGAGCTATCGAATGATACCGGTATCGACCGGATACGACAATTTTCAGTTTTGACCCATTTTGGACGGTTTTGTCCATTTTTGACCCCTTTGGAGCCCCATAACTCATCTTCTGTACATTTTGGTGCTTTGAACCTATTACAACTTTTTATCTACTCAACGCGCGCTTTCGAATGATATCCATATTGGGCGGTTTCGGTTACTTTCAATTTTGACCCATTTTGACCGGTTTTGGCCATTTTTGACCCTTTTGGGGCCCCGTAACTCATTTTCTGTACATTTTGGTGCTTTGAACCTATTGCAACTTTTTATGTACACAATGAGAGCTTTCGAACGATACCAATATGAGTCCGATCTGAGAAATTTCAATTTTGAGCCATTTTGGCGTTTTTGGCCATTTTTGACTATTTTCGGCCTCATAACTCAAAATGGGTGCATTTTCAGGCCTTGACCCTATTACAACTTTTTCATTACTCGCCGAGAGCTTTCGAATGATACCAAAATTAGCTCATTTGGACAACTTTTTTATTTTACTCATTTTGACTCACGGGGCTGCTCCGGGAGCACCTCTGCCCCCCCGGGGCTCCCCCCGCTTCCGGGAGCAGTTCAAGTCAAGACCTTCAAAATGAGGTATCAACCACCTCTCTACCCCTTTCCAATCTCGAGATAGAGGGGGGGGACAAGAATCCGGAGAATAATAATAATAATAAATCCTACCGGCATCAACGGGTTGTCGCAGCCATTTTCCTCTTATTAAAAGGGCAAAAACTCAGTTTTGGTACATTTTCAGAACTTGGTTCTATTGCAACCTTCTTCCTACTCGTTGAGGGCTTTCAAATGAGTACCATATCGACTACTTTTGACACAATTTTTAAAAATTCCGATTTTCCGGGAATTCCCGGATTTTCAGTTTTTCGGACGGAACTTTCGCTAGGCGCATTTTCTAAAAATGTAGCAAGAAGCAAAGTTGCTCAGCTCGACGAGCTCTTTCATTTGAGCCCCATATTGACCACTTTTAGGGAAATTTTTCAAAATCCGGAATTTTCCGGGCCGAATATCTCGAAATCCGTAATTTTTCCGGAAAATTAGATTCCAGTTTTGAAATCAGCGTGGTCGACTTACCCTATGACCAACTTTTAAGCAAAATCGGAGACAAAAAATTTTTAAGTCCAAAATCCGGGTTTTCGTGAATTCCCGGATTTTCAGTTTTTCGGCTATAACTTTCGCTAGACACATTTCCGGAAAATGTCGCAAGAAGGAAAGTTGCTCAGCTCGACGGGCTCTTTCATTTGAGTACCATATCGACTACTTTAGGAGAAATTTTTTAAAATTCGGAAATTTCCGGGGCGAATATCTCGAAATCCGTAAATTTTCCGGAAATTTCGATTTCAGTTTCGAAATCAGCGAGGTCGAATTACCCTATGACCAGCTTTTAAGCAAAATCGGAGACAAAAAATTTTTACGTTTCCCTTGGTCCCCCCTTACCATTTTTAAAAATTCCGGGAGCCGCCATTCCCGGAATCCGGGAGATATCGGGCTACCCGCACTTCCGGTACCACTTCACCCCACCCCCAACTGGTACTGATAATTTCAGCCCGATCGGTCCAGCCAATCTCGAGAAAAAGGGGGGGGACAAGATTGTTTACCGATATAATAAATAAAGAAACTTTCCCATAACAAAGGGTTGTCTTTTTTTTAAAAAAAATGCGACAACCCAATAAATAACAAGCAATTTGGCATGAATGGGTTGCCGCTGGCATTTTTCCTCTTATCAAGGGACATAACTCCGTTTGCATGCAGCTAGGAGCTTTGTCTCCATTACAACTTTTTATCTACGCAACGAGAGCTTTCGATTGATATCCATATTGTGAATTTCCGACACTTTTTAATTTTGACCCTTTTTGACTGATTTTGGCCATTTTTGGCCATTTTTGACCCGTTTGAGCCTCCGTAACTCATTTTTCCTCCACTTTGGTGCGTTGGCCCTATTACAACTTTTTATCTACGCAAAGAGAGCTTTCCAATGATATCCATATTGTGGATTTCCGACACTTTTTAATTTTGAGCCATTTTGACCGATTTTGGCCATTTTTGACCCATTTTAGGCCCCGTAACTCATTTTCTGTACACTTTGGTGCTTTGGCCCTATTATAACATTTTATCTACGCAGCGAGAGCTTTCGAATGATACCAATATGAGTCCGATCTGAGAATTTTCAATTTTGAGCCATTTTGGCCGTTTTTGGCCATTTTTCACCATTTTTCGCCTCATATCTCAAAATGAGTGCATTTTCAGGCCTTGACCCAATTACAACTTTTTCTTTACTCGTCGAGAGCTTTCGAATGATACCAAAATTAGCTCATTTGGACAACTTTTTTATTTTACTCATTTTTACTCACGGGGGTGCTCCGGGAGCACCTCTGCCCCCCCGGGGCTCCCCCCGCTTCCGGGAGCAGTTCAAGTCAAGACCTTCAAAATGAGGTATCAACCACCTCTCTACCCCTTTCCAATCTCGAGATAGAGGGGGGGGACAAGAATCCGGAGAATAATAATAAATAATAATAATAAATAACGGACATACCCAAGTTAAAGGGTTGCCTTTTTGTTGAAAAAGCGGCAACCCAATAATAATAAATAACGGACATACCCAAGTTAAAGGGTTGCCTTTTTGTTGAAAAAGCGGCAACCCAATAATAAAGAAATAACGGACATACCCAAGTTAAAGGGTTGCCTTTTTGTGAAAAAGCGGCAACCCAATAAATAAATAAATAAATAAATAAAGAAACTTAGCCATATCAAAGGGTTGTCTTTTTTTTAAAAAAATGCGACAACCCAATAAATAAACGGACATACCCAGATGAAAGGGTTGCCTTTTTGTGTAAAAAGCGGCAACCCAATAAGCACAGACCAATAACAAGGTGTTGCCATTTCCTTTGGAAAAGTGGGCAACACAATAACTAGCGCTACAGCAAGAATGTGTTGCCCACAACTGGTTTTTCTGTTTATTTTTCTGCCATAACTTTCGCTAGAGGCATTTTCAGAAAATGTCGCAAGAAGGAAAGTTGCTCAGCTCGACGAACTCTTTCGTTTGAGCACGATATCGACCACTTTCAGAGAAATTTTTCAAAATCCGGAATTTTCCGGAACGAATATATCGAAATCCGTAAATTTTCGGGAAATTTCGATTTTAGTTTCGAAATCAGCGTGGTCGAATTACCCTATGACCAGCTTTTAAGCAAAATCGGAGACAAAAAATTTTTCAACCCAAAATCCGGATTTTCGTGAATTCCCGGATTTTCACTTTTTCGGACATAACTTTCGCTAGACGCATTTTTGGAAAATGTCGCGAGAAGGAAAGTTGCTCAGCTCGACGAGATCTTTCATTTGAGTACCATATCGACCACTTTTGGAGAAATTTTTCAAAATCCGGAATTTTCCGTGTCGATTATCTCGAAATCCGGAAATTTTCCGGAAATTTCGATTTCAGTTTCGAAATCAGCGTGGTCGAGTTACCCTATGACCAACTTTTGAGCGAAATCGGAGACAAAAAATTTTTGACCAAATTGAGGATTTTGAAATTTCGCCTTGGTCCCCCCTTACCAACCGAAAAATTCCGGGATTCGCCATTCCCGGAATCCGGAAGGTATCGGAGCCATCTTGCTTCCCGGAGATGTCCTAGTCAAGGGCTTCAAAATAAGGTATCAACCACCCCTGTACGCCTTCCCAATCTCGAGATCTAGGGGGGGGACAGACGGATAATAATAATAATAATAAGCACAGAACGATAACAAGGTGTTGCCATTTCCTTTGGAAAAGTGGGCAACACAATAAGTCAAAAGGCATCAAGTGGTTCCCGCCCGTCATTTTTCCGTTTATATACAAAATGGTTTCATTTTTTAGGAAAAGTATTGCGATTAGCATTTTGCGTCTATTACAACTTTTTATTGTCGCAACGAGAGTTTTCGAATGACACCGGTATCAACCGGATCCGACAATTTTCAATTTTGACCCATTTTCACGGTTTCTGGCCATTTTTGACCCCTTTGGAGCCCCGTAACTCATTTTTTCTACATTTTGACGCTTTGGCCCTATTACAACTTTTTATCTACTCAACGAGAGCTTTCGAATGACATCGGTATCGACCGGATCCGACAATTTTCAATTTTGACCCATTTTGACCTGGTTTTGGCCATTTTTGACTCCTTTGAGGCCCCGTAACTCATTTTTCCTACATTTTGACGCCTTGGCCCTATTACAACTTTTTATCCACGCAACGAGAGCTTTCGAATGATATCCATATTGGGGGGTTTTCCACCACTTTCAATTTTGACCATTTGCAGCATCACCGTATCGAGTAATTGCGAATTGTGTGACACTATGGTACCCAGGTGCCCGGAGGATCTTCCCGCATCGGGTGCCACCTTACATGCCAAATTTCAGGCCAACTAGTTGACTCTAGCTCGAGATAAAGGCGGAAAACCCCTTCAAACGGCCGTTTTGGCCGTTTTTGGCCAATTTTGACCCTTTTTCGCCTCATAACTAAAAATGAGTGCATTTTCAGGCCTTGACCCAATTACAACTTTTTCATTACTCGCCGAGAGCTTTCGAATGATACCAAAATTAGCTCATTTGGACAACTTTTTTATTTTACTCATTTTTACTCACGGGGGTGCTCCGGGAGCACCTCTGCTCCCCCGGGGCTCCCCGCGCTTCCGGGAGCAGTTCAAGTAAAGACCTTCAAAATGAGGTATCAACCACCTCTGTACCCCTTTCCAATCTCGAGATAGAGGGGGGGTACACGAAATTGTGGACAATAATAAGAATAACTAGCGCTACTGCAAGAATGTGTTGCCCACGACACATTCCCTTGGGGTATAAATTTTGGTAGACACCTTTTAAGCTGTTTCTGTTCAGGAAATCTGTCCCAGGACTCAAAGAGCTTTCAATTAAGTACCATATTGCCCATGTTTCAACGAATTTGTGAAAATCCGGTTTTTTCCGGAAATTCCGGATTTTCCAATCTGCGGCCATAACTTTCGCTAGAAATATTTCCGGAAAATATGGTAATGATAAAAATTACTCAGCTTGACGAGCTCTTTCGTTTGAGTACCATATCGACCACTTTTGGAGAAATTTTTCAAAATCCGGAATTTTCCGGAGCGAATATCTCGAAATCCGGAAATTTTCCGGAAATTTCGTTTTCAGTTTCGAAATCAGCGTGGTCGAGTTACCCTATGACCAAGTTTTGAGCGAAATCGGAGACAAAAAATTTTTGACCAAATTTTGGATTTTGAAGTTTCGCCTTGGTCCCCCCTTACCAACCGAAAAATTCCGGGATTCGCCATTCCCGGAATCCGGAAGGTATCGGAGCCATCTTGCTTCCGGGAGATGTCCTAGTCAAGGGCTTCAAAATAAGGTATCATCCACCCCTGTACCCCTTCCCAATCTCGAGATCTAGGGGGGGGACAGACGGATAATAATAATAATAATAAATCCTACCGGCATCAACGGGTTGTCGCAGCCATTTTCCTCTTATCTAAAGGGCCAAAACTCAGTTTTGATACATTTTCAGAACTTGGTTCTATTGCAACCTTCTTCCTACTCGTTGAGGGCTTTCAAATGAGTACCATATCGACTACTTTTGAGACAATTTTTAAGAATTCCGATTTTCCGGGAATTCCCGGATTTTCGGTTTTTCGGACGGAACTTTCGCTAGGCGCATTTTCTAAAAATGTCGCAAGAAGCAAAGTTGCTCAGCTCGACGAGCTCTTTCATTTGAGCCGCATATTGACCACTTTTGGGAAATTTTTCAAAATCCGGAATTTTCCGGGCCGAATATCTCGAAATCCGTAAATTTTCCGGAAAATTAGATTCCAGTTTCGAAATCAGCGTGGTCGAGTTACCCTATGACCAACTTTTAAGCAAAATCGGAGACAAAAAATTTTTAGTCCAAAATCCGGGTTTTCGTGAATTCCCGGATTTTCAGTTTTTCGGCTATAACTTTCGCTAGACACATTTCCGGAAAATGTCGCAAGAAGGAAAGTTGCTCAGCTCGACGAGCTCTTTCATTTGAGTACCATATCGACCACTTTAGGAGAAATTTTTTAAAATTCGGAAATTTCCGGGGCGAATATCTCGAAATCCGTAAATTTTCCGGAAATTTCGATTTCAGTTTCGAAATCAGCGAGGTCGAATTACCCTATGACCAGCTTTTAAGCAAAATCGGAGACAAAAAATTTTTACGTTTCCCTTGGTCCCCCCTTACCATTTTTAAAAATTCCGGGAGCCGCCATTCCCGGAATCCGGGAGATATCGGGCTACCCCCACTTCCGGTACCACTTCAGGTCACCCTACAACTATGGTGAAAATTTCAGCCCGATCGGTCCAGCCAATCTCGAGAAAAAGGGGGGGGACAAGATTGTTTACCGATATAATAAATAAACTAGCGAAGTAGCGAGAATGGGTTGCCGCGGCAGTTTCCCTTAGGTTCCGGGTTTTCTTTCAGAAGAATACAACAGTTTTTTGGTCGTAACTTTCGTTAGACGCATTACCGGAAAATGCCGCAAGCAGAAAAGTTGTTCAGCTCGACGAGCTCTTTCATTTGAGCCCCATATCGACCACTTTCGGAAAAATTTTTCCAAATCCGGGTTTTCGGGAATTCCCGGATTTTCAGTTTTTCGGCTGTAACTTTCGCTAGACACATTTCCGGAAAATGCCGCAAGAAGGAAAGTTGCTCAGCTCGACGAGCTCTTTCATTTGAGTATCATATCGACCACTTTCGGAAAAATTTTTCAAAATCCGGTTTTTCGGGAATTCCCGGATTTTCAGTTTTTCGGCTGTAACTTTTGCTAGACGCATTTCCGGAAAATGTCGCAAGCAGAAAAGTTGTTCAGCTCGACGAGCTCTTTCATTTGAGTACCATATCGACCACTTTCTGAAAAATTTTTCAAAATCCGGGTTTTCGGGAATTCCCGGATTTTCAGTTTTTCGGCTGTAACTTTTGCTAGACGCATTTCCGGAAAATGTCGCAAGAAGGAAAGTTGTTCAGCTCGGCGAGCTCTTTCATTTGAGTACCATATCGACCACTTTCGGAAAAATTTTTCAAAATCCGGAATTTTCCGGGTCCAATATCTCGCAATCCGTAAAATTTCCGGAAATTTCGATTTCAGTTTCGAACTCAGCGTGGTCGAATTACCCTATGCCCAACTTTTGAGCAAAATCGGAGACAAAAAATTTTTACGTTTCCCTTGGTCCCCCCTTACCATTCTAAAAAATTCCGGGATTCGCCATTCCCGGAATCCGGGAAATATCGGACTGCCCGTGCCTCAGTCAACACTTCACCCCACCCCCAACACCCCTGAAAAATTTCAGCCCAATCGGGCCACCCCAGCAAAAGTTAGAGGGGGGGGACAGGGGTGGTCACGAGATGAATAATAATAATAATAAACTAGCGCTACTGCAAGAATGTGTTGCCCACAACACGGCCCTTTGGGGTATAGATTTTGCTAGATACCTGTTAAGCTGTTTCTGTTCAGGAAATCTGTCCCAGGCCTCAAAGAGCTTTCAATTAAGCACCATATTGCCCATGTTTCAACGAGTTTTTGAAAATCCGGTTTTTTCCGGATTTTCCAATCTGCGGGCATAACTTTCGCTAGAAGCATTTCCGGAAAATACGGCAAGGATGAAAATTACTCAGCTCGACGAGCTCTTTCATTTGAGTACCATATCGACCACTTTTGGAGAATTTTTTTCAAAATCCGGAATTTTCCGGATCGAATATCTCGAAATCCGCAAATTTTCCGGAAATTTCGATTTCAGTTTCGAAATCAGCGTGGTCGAATTACCCTATGACCGACGTTTGAGCAAAATCGGAGACAAAAAATTTTTGACCAAATTTTGGATTTTTGAAATTTCGCCTTGGTCCCCCCTTACCATCGGAAAAAATCCTAATTTTCAAATCCCGGAATTTCGGACCCATCTTGCTTCCGGGAGATGTCCTAGTCAAGGGCTTCAAAATAAGGTATCAACCACCCCTGTACTCCTTCCCAATCTCGAGATCTAGGGGGGGGACAGACGGATAATAAGCACAGAACGATAACAAGGTGTTGCCATTTCCTTTGGAAAAGTGGGCAACACAATAAACGGACATACCCAGATGAAAGGGTTGCCTTTTTTGTGTAAAAAGCGGCAACCCAATAAAGAAACTTTCCCATAACAAAGGGTTGTCTTTTTTTAAAAAAATGCGACAACCCAATAAGCACAGACCAATAACAAGGTGTTGCCATTTCCTTTGGAAAAGTGGGCAACACAATAAGAATAAGAATAATAAACATGTCCAGAACATAGGGTTCCAAACCCTTTGGAAAAGGGCGGGAACCCAATAAGAATAATAAACATGTCCAGAACATAGGGTTCCAAACCCTTTGGAAAAGGGCGGGAACCCAATAACGGACATACCCAAGTTAAAGGGTTGCCTTTTTGTTGAAAAAGCGGCAACCCAACAAGTGTTTGTTGTTGTAGAGGATGCTCGCTAGAAGCTGCGACGCTTTCCCAACACAAACCTATCAAATTATATAAAAATTAGAGATGCACCGGGGCCGCCACTACCGTGGCCGGGGCCGGGACCTCATCGTGGCTCCGGCCGGGGCCGGGGCCTGAAAATTGGGGGTCCAAATCGAAAATTTTCAAAAATTTTCTTGAAAATTTAAATCTTGCAATAATTTCCGATATACAAACGTCACTATCGTTGTTTTCATTCAAATTGGTGGGAAAACAAATCAGATGTAACACTTTTTGACTTTAGAAATTTCAAAATTTTGGTCAAAAAATGTCAAAAATTTACATAATCACGTGAATCACGTGATACGGGACTGAAACTGGCCCCGGTCGGGACCGGGGCCTGTCCACCGGGGCCGGGGCCTGACTACCGGTGCATCCCTAATAAAAATTACCCCCATATCAGTTACGATGCGAATAGCAATTTATACTTACATTTTGTGGGATTTTCAGGATCCGCAGAATAATGAATTTTCCCCATTATGGTATGTTAGGTATTGTATATAGTTTCACAGCAACCAGCACTACGAATGATTGTGGGGGACTGAAACAATTCGAGTATATACGTATAGATATGTGGAATATATATATACGTACGTATATACGTATAATGGGCTTTTTCTGGATAAAAAAGTAGGGTGGACCACCCATCAATGGATGGGGAAGGTCAAAAGTGGGGGTAGGTCCAAAAAGTATATACGTATATACATATGAGCCGATTTCTGGTGGGGTCAACCATAACTTGGACAACCTTCAAAAATCGATTTGTCTCAAACTTTCAGGACTTGTAGCAACCTGGCGTAAAAGGAAAACCTCTAAATATTAGAGCTCAACTCCGTATATTCAACAAGTTAAAGCGAAATTCGTGATTTTCGACTCTGCCACTAACGTCGCCTCAACAATCAAAATTGTGCTGAGGCCAATAGAGAAGAGTCTGACAGTTCATATCTTAACCATACAGGCACCACACATGGGGCACCTATCCCTACCAGTTTGAGTTTTCTAGCGTTCATGTTCCGCAGTTTGCGACGGTCGAACCTTAGCTTAAGCCTCCAAGCTCAGTAGGCGCATTTCCACATTTTTTTGACCTAGTGACCTCATTTTGCCTCAGTACCACGCAATTTTTATAAATATTATTTATCTACAAGTAACAAAAATGCTCCGCAGAAAAGGGGATAATATGTGTGTTGGGCCTATGTCTGTCGTTTAATCCGGTTGAGAAAGAAAGTATATAAATCCGGGTGGGTGGTTCTATGGCGAAAGTTGTTCAGTTCGATGCGGGCCTTCATTTGACTCGAAATTTGACCACTTTTGAAAATTTTAATTTTTGACCCAAAATCGCCTAAGTCCCCACCCCACCCCACCACAGGCCTCTACAGCCACTTTAGGTACGCACTTCTATGACAAAAGTTGCTCAGTTCGATGCGGGCTTTCATTTGGTACCAAATTTGACCACTTTTGAAATTTTAATTTTTGACCCAAAATCGCCTAAGTCCCCACCCCACCCCACCACAGCCCTCTACAGCCACTTTAGGTACGCACTTCTATGACAAAAGTTGCTCAGTTCGATGCGGGCTTTCATTTAGTACCAAATTTGACCACTTTTGAAAATTTTAATTTTTGACCCAAAATCGCATAAGTCCCCACCCCACCCCACCACAGCCCTCTACAGCCACTTTAGGTACGCACTTCTATGACAAAAGTTGCTCAGTTCGATGCGGGCTTTCATTTGGTACCAAATTTGACCACTTTTGAAAAATCTTATTTTTGACCACTTGACCCCCTACCCGATTTACCCTTCAAACGGCAAAGTGGAGCCAGTCCAGCAAAATGGGTGTTTCGGACGGCAAAACGGACTCCGGAAATGAGCTGGGCGCACCAGAAAACCCCTATGGACAAAGTTTTGAGAGGCTATGCACAGTCCTATATGGTGTTCTTGGAAGTCGGTGCCGACTTGACCCTCCCGACAGCAAAGTGGAACCAGCCCAGCAAAATGGGTGGGTCGGACGGCAAAACGGACTCCGGAAATGAGCTGGGCGCACCAGAAAACCCCTATGGACAAAGTTTTGAGAGGCTATGCACAGTCCTATATGGTGTTCTTGGAAGTCGGTACCGACTTGACCCTCCCGACAGCAAAGTGGAACCAGCCCAGCAATATGGGTGGGTCTGACGGCAAAACTGCTTACGGGAATCAATTCGCCGTGCCAGAAAACCTTTGTATGAAAGAATTGAGCTTTCTAAGTTGAATACACAGCGAGAAATTTCGATTTTTCATTTTTCGAATTTTCACCATTTTTGACCGGCCACTGTGGTCGCATGGGAAGTGATAGAGAAACGAGACTTAGCTATTTAGTTAGTTCAATATATGTAGTTTCTGAATATAAAAAGAAATCGGCTCCAGCTCTTAACGTTCGAGCTGCGCAGCGACCACAAAAATGGTCACTTTTCGCTCTGAGCCGACTTTGCGGCGCCGCTGCGGCGCTGTGGCGCACCTGCGGCGCAAAAAAAGTAGCGATTCTTAAATGGCGCATGGGGTACTACCAGACCCTATACCCCTTTAGGTCCGGCCTCCGCTGCAGATTACGTGAAAGAGGCGGAAAGTCAGGACAATACGACCATTAAATAGGAGAAACCGGAAAAAAAACATCGCCGCCATAACCGGTCCGGGGCACAACTTTTTAACGGAAAGTGATACGGGGCTGAAACTTCGCACACATACTAAACTCGATGTGCTCTACAATTTGCGCATGAAATCTGCGCAGGATCTGCGCAGGATTTTGCGCAGCCTCTGCGCAGCTTATTTTACGGTGTCTCCAGGGACTTTTGACACATATTATAGGGGTCGCTGCCGCGACACATAGATATGTATATATGTCTATATGAAAAATGAGAAATATAGATGCATACATATAGATACATATAGATAAAATCAGCGATTTTCAGCCAAAAACTGAGATCCGATCCTGACTGTTGAACAAGTATTTGTAATATTTAACAAACAAACTAGGTCCCATTGGCAACATTTTGGGTCAGTTTCAGCCAAATCTGAGAAATTTTATTTTTTTCAATTTTTCGGCCGCTTTTTGAGGGTCTGAGGGGTTGAAAAACCGAAAAAAATAAAATTTCTCAGATTTGGCTGAAACTGACCAAACATGTCGCCAATGGTACATAGTTTATTTGCGCAAAATATTATGCCAACACTTCTTCCCTTCAGCCGGCTACGAAGGGCCAAAGTTGCCATGTTTTGGCTGAAAATCGCTGATTTTTCGAACTTTGATTGGCCATATCTCAAAAGTGGGTCTGGGATTTTGCTCATTTTTTGCATGGACGTTGGTAGCATATAGATAAATAATATTTATAAAAATTGCGTGGTACTGAGGCATAATGAGGTCGCTAGGTCAAAAAATGTGGAAATGCGCCAACTGAGCTTGGAGGCTTAAGCTAAGGTTCGACCGTCGCAAACTGCGGAACATGACCGCTAGAAAACTCAAACTGGCAGGGATAGGTGCCCCATCTGTGGTGCCTGTATGGTTAAGATATGAACTGTCTGACTCTTCTCTATCGGCCTCAGCATAATTTTGATTGCTGAAGTCCTACGGCGACGTTAGTGGCAGTCGAAAATCACGAATTTTGCTATAACTTGTTGAATATACGGAGTTGAGCTCTAATATTTGGAGGTTTTCCTTTTACGTCAGGTTGCGACAAGTCCTGAAAGTTGGAACCAAATCGATTTTTGAAGGTTGTCCGGAAGTACAGGCAGCACAGTCGAATTTCTCAGAAATCGACTCATATACATATACAAGTAACAAAAATGCTCCGCACAAAAGGAGATAATATGTGTGTTGGGCCTATGTCTATCCATTATAATCGCCTAAGTCCCCACCC
Organism: Trissonchulus latispiculum; assembly: GCA_030248195.1. Lineage (NCBI taxonomy): Eukaryota > Metazoa > Nematoda > Enoplea > Enoplida > Ironidae > Trissonchulus > Trissonchulus latispiculum. Next base: position 5,849 of record JASAND010029174.1, on the reverse strand, counting down.
CACCCCACCACAGCACTCTACAGCCACTTTGAGCATGCAGTTCTATGACAAAAGTTGCTCAGCTCGCTTAGGGCTTTCATTTGGTACCAAATTTGACCACTTTTGAAAACTTTCAATTTTGACCGAAAATCGCCTAAGTCCCCACCCCACCCCATCACAGCACTCTACAGCCACTTTGAGCATGCAGTTCTATGACAAACCTTGCTCAGCTCGCTAAGGGCTTTCATTCGGTACCAAAGATGACCACTTATTAAAAATTTTATTTTCGACCACTTGACGCCCCCCACCCGACTGACCCTTCAAACGGCAAAGTGGAACCAGCCCAGCAACCCCCAGGTACGTCGGGCGGCAAAACGGATACCGGGAATGAGCTGGGCACACCAGAAAACCCCTATAGACAAAGTTTTGAGAGGCCAGGTAGAGCCTACTATGGACCTCCAGGAAGCGGTTTCCGACATGACCCTCCAGACGGCAAAGTGGAACCAGCACAGCAAGATGGATGCGTCCTACGGCAAAAAGGACACCGGGAATGAGCTGGGCGCACCAGAAAACCCCTATATCGACAAAGTTTGGAGAGTGCGTCACGTAAATGGCTACTACTGGACCTCCAGGAAGCGGTTTCCGACTTGACCCTTCCCGACGGCAAAGTAAACCAGCCCAGCAAGATGGGCGGGTCTGACGGTAAAACTGACTGCGGGAATCGATTCTCCGTGCCAGAAAACCCTTGTATGGAAGATTTGAGCGTTCACAGTTGAATAGATAGCGAGAAATTTCGATGTTTCATTTTTCGAATTTTCGCCATTTTTGAAGGGCCACGGTGGTCGCTAGGGACGCGATAGAGAAACGCAACCTGGACCGTTAGTTTGTTCAATATATGTAATTTCTGAATAAAAAAAGAAATCAGCTCCAGCTCGTAACGTTCGACCTGAGCGACGACCACAAAAATGGTCACTTTTTCGCTATGAGCCGAATTTGCGGCGCCACTGCGGCGCTATAGCGCAGCTGCGGCGCAAAAATTCGGCTCATAGCGAAGAAGTGACCATTTTTGTGGTCGTCGCTCAGGTCGAACGTTACGAGCTGGAGAAGCTGATTTCTTTATATTCGAGTACGCCCTTGAACTTGGCAACGGTCCAGGTACTGTCAAGCTTCCCTAGCGACACAGTGGCCCGTCAAAAATGGCGAAAATTCGAAAAATGAAACATCGAGAATTTCTCGCTATCTATTCAACTTTGAGCTCAAATCTTACATACAATGGTTTTCTGGCACGAATCGATTCCCACAGTCAGTTTTACCGTCAGACCCGCCCATCTTGCTGGAGCTGGTTCCCGCTGCCGTAGGAGGGTCTGACCACTTCCTGGGTAGTAGGCGCGGCCTCTCCACCCTTGCTTTCCAGCTCGTTCCACGGTCCCTTTTGCCGTAGGACTCGGCTACTGTGCTGGACGCACTGCGTCTGGGAAAGTGCCGCATTTCCTGGAGGTCCATGGTAGGCTCTACCTGGCCTCTCAAAACTTTGTCTAGGGTTTTCTGGTGTGCCCAGCTCATTCCCCGGTATCCATTTTGCTACTCCATTTTATACCCTATGACCTTTGGGCTGAATCCCGGTCGGAAAGTCAAGTGGTCGAAAATAAAATTTTTCAAAAGTGGTCAAATTTGGTACCGAATGAAGCCTAAGTGAGCTGAGCAACTTTTTGTCGCCAAACTTTTGTACTCCAAGTGACGTAGAGTGCTGTGATGGGGTGAGGTGAGACGAACTTTCGGTCCAAGTTGAAAGTTTTCAAGAAAGTGGTCAAGTACGGTACCAAATGGAAGCCTAAGCGAGAATTTGAGCAACTTTTGTCATAGAACTGCATGCTCAAAGTGGCTGTAGAGTGCTGTGGTGGTGGGAGACCCAAGGGCGAAATCGCTTATAATGGATAGACATAGGCCCAACACACATATTATCTCGCTTTCGTTGCGGGAGGCAACAATTCCACTTGTGCCCACACATGAGTCGATTTTTGAGAAATTTTATTTGTGCTACCTGTACTTCCGGACAACCTTCAAAAATCGATTTGGATTTCCAACTTTCAGGACAAAAAGCAACCTGACGTAAAAGGAGAGAAACCTCCAAATATTGGGGCTCAACTCCGATATTCAACAAGTTATAGCAAAATTCAGTGATTTTCGACTGCCGCGAACGTCGCGGTAGGACTTCAGCAATCAAAATTATGCTGAGAGGCCCAAACGATAAGTCCAGACAGTTCATATCTTAAATAACGGGCACCACAGATGGGGCACCTATCCCTGCCAGTTTGAGTTTTCTAGCGGTCATGTTGAGAAGTTTACGACGGTCAGAACCTTGGCAAAAGCCTCAAGCTCAATTGGCGCATTTCCGCATTTTTGAGCCACAAGCGACCCTCATTATGCCTCAGTACCACGCAATTTTTATAAATATTATTTATCTATATGATACCAACGTCCATGCAAAAAATGAGCAAAATCCCAGACCCACTTTTGAGATATGGCCAATCAAAGTTCGAAAAATCAGCGATTTTCAGCCAAAAACTGGCAACTTTGGCCCTTCGCAGCCGACTGAAGGGAACAAGTATTGGCGTAATATTTTGCGCAAATAAACTATGTACTCCATTGGCGACATGTTTGGTCAGTTTCAGCCAAATCTGAAAAATTTTATTTTTTTCAGTTTTCAACCCCTCAGACCCTCAAAAAAGCGGCCGAAAAAATTGAAAAAAATAAAATTTCTCAGATTTGGCTGAAACTGACCAAAAATGTTGCCAATGGGACCTAGTTTGTTTGTGCNAANNANTACNCCAATACTTGTTCCNTNCAGTCGNCTGCGAAGGGCCAAAGTTGCCAGTTTTTGGCTGAAAATCGCTGATTTTNCGAACTTTGATTGGCCANATCTCAAAAGTGGGTCTGGGATTTTGCTCTGGTTTTGCATGGACGTTGGTAGCATATCGATAGTCGCGCGGCAACAACACCATATAATATGTGTGAAAAGTGGCTGGGAACACCGTGTAAAAATAAGTTGGCAGAAGCTGCGCAAACATCCTGCGCAGATTTCATGCGCAAATTGTAGAGCACATCGAGTTTAGTATGTCTGTGAAGTTTCAGCCCCGTATCACTTACCGTTAAAAAGTTGCGCCCCGGACCGGTTATGGCGGCGATGTTTTTTTTTCCGGTTTCTCCTATTTGATGGTTGTATTGTACATAATGTTCGCCTCTTTCACGTGATCCGCAGCGGTGGGCCAACCTAAAGGGCTATGGGGTCTAGTAGTACCTCTTACAGCCATTTAAGAATCCCAACTTTGTTTTGCGCCGGAGCTGCGCCTCAGCTCCGCAGTGGCGCCGCAAAGTCGGCTCATTGCGAAAAGTGACCATTTTTGTGGTCGTCGCTCAGGTCGAACGTTCCGAGCTGGAGCTGATTTCTTTTTATATTCAGAAATAAAATATAATGAAATAACTAACTCTCCAGGTAGCGATACTATCTCACTTCCCAAGCGACCACAGTGGCCAGAAAAAAATGGCGATAAATCGAAAAATTAAAAATCGAAATTTCCGCTATCTATTTAACTTTGAACGCACAAATCTTCCATACAATGGTTTTCTGGCACGGAGAATCGATTCCCGCAGTCAGTTTTACCGTCAGACCCACCCATCTTGCTGGGCTGGTTCCACTTTGCCGTCGGGAGGGTCAAGTCGGAAACCGCTTCCTGGAGGTCCATAGTAGGCTTTACCTGGCCTCTCAAAACTTTGTCTATAGGGGTTTTCTGGTGCGCCCAGCTCATTCCCGGTGTCTTTTTGCCGTAGGACTCATCCATCTTGCTGTGCTGGTTCCACTTTGCCGTCTGGAGGGTCATGTCGGAAACCGCTTCCTGGAGGTCCATAGTAGGCTCTACCTGGCCTCTCAAAACTTTGTCTATAGGGGTTTTCTGGTGTGCCCAGCTCATTTCCCGGTATCCGTTTTGCCGTCCGACGTACCTATTTTGCTGGGCTGGTTCCACTTTGCCGTTTTGAAGGGTCAGTCGGGTGGGGGGTCAAGTGGTCGAAAATAAAATTTTTCAAAAGCGGTCAAATTTGGTACCAAATGAAAGCCCTAAGCGAGCTGAGCAACTTTTGTCATAGAACTGCATGCTCAAAGTGGCTGTAGAGTGCTGTGGTGGGGTGGGGACTTAGGCGATTTTCGGTCAAAAATGATTGTTTTCAAAAGTGGTCAAATTTGGTACCAAATGAAAGCCCGCATCGAGCTGAGCAACTTTTGTCATAGAACCGCATGCTCAAAGTGGCTGTAGAGTGCTGTGGTGGGGTGGGGACTTAGGCGATTTTCGGTCAAAAATGAAAGTTTTCAAAAGTGGTCAAATTTGGTACCAAATGAAAGCCCTAAGCGAGCTGAGCAACTTTTGTCATAGAACCGCATGCTCAAAGTGGCTGTAGAGTGCTGTGGTGGGGTGGGGTGGGGACTTAGGCGATTTTCGGTCAAAAATGAAAGTTTTCAAAAGTGGTCAAATTTGGTACCAAATGAAAGCCCTGATGAGCTGAGCAACTTTTGTCATAGAACTGCGTCCCCAAAGTGGCTGTAGAGTGCTGTGGTGGGGTGGGGACTTAGGCGATTTTGGGTCAAAAATAAAATTTTTCTAAAGTTGTAAAGTTTGGTACCAAATGAAAGCCCTAAGTGAGCTGAGCAACTGTTGCGGTGTCGGATTTATGCCTTTCTCAACCGGAATATAAAGACTAGACATAGGCCCAACACACATATTATCCCCTTTTGTGCGGAGCATTTTTGTTACTTGTTTATAAAAATTGCGTGGTACTAAGGCATAATGAGGTCGCTATGTCAAAAAATGTGGAAATGCGCCTACTGAGCTTGGAGGCTTAAGCTAAGGTTCGACCGTCGCAAACTGCGGAACATGACCGCCAGAAAACTAAAACTGGCAGGGATAGGTGCCCCATGTGTGGTGCCTGTATGGTTAAGATATGAACTGTCTGACTCTTCTCTATCGGCCTGAGCACAATTTTGATTGGTGAAGTCCTACGGCGACGTCAGTGGCAGAGTCGAAAATCACGAATTTTGCTATAACTCGTTGAATATACGGAGTTGAGCTCTAATATTTGAAGGTTTTCCTTTTAGGTCAGATTGCTACAAGTCCTGAAAGTTTGCGCCAAATCGATTTTTGAAGGTTGTCCAAGTTGCCAATTTGACCCCACCAGAAATCGGCTCATGTATATACGTATATACTTTTTGGACCTACCCCCACTTTTGACCTTCCCCATCCATTGATGGGTGGTCCACCCTACTTTTTTATCAGAAAAAGCCCATTATACGTATATACGTACGTATATATATATTCCACATATCTATACGTATATACTCGAATTGTTTCAGTCCCCCACAATCATTCGTAGTGCTGGTTGCTGTGAAACTATAGGATACCGCGCATACCATAATGGGGAAAATTCTGCATTATTCTGCGGATCCTGAAAATCCCACAAAGTGTAAGTATAAATTGCTATTCGCATCGTAACTGATATGGGGGTAATTTTTATTAGGGATGCACCCATTGATCGGGCCCCGGCCCCGGTGGACGGGCCCCGGTCCCGACCGGGGCCGGTTTTCAGTCCCGTATCACGTGATTCACGTGATTATGTAAATTTTTGACATTTTTTGACCAAAATTTTGAAATTTCTAAAGTCAAAAAGTGTTACATCTGATTGTTTTCCCACCAATTTGAATGAAAACAACGATAGTGACGTTTGTATATCGGAAATTATTGCAAGATTTAAATTTTCAAGAAAATTTTTTGAAAATTTTCGATTTGGACCCCCAATTTTTCAGGCCCCGGCCCCGGCCGGAG
>JASAND010029173.1:0-11093 GCA_030248195.1 Trissonchulus latispiculum | reverse complement strand
TCGTACTTCGTTCAGTTACGTATTGCTTTCAAGGGGTTTCTTTCAGAGTCATGAATGATACTCCAGCATAGTGTTCATCCAATTTGTTATAATTGTTCTCTGTGAATGCAGATTCGCTCGTCTGATTCTGGTTGAAAAGTCGTCAGGACGAGAAGCAGGTTGATATTGGGATACGCAATTAGTTAGCAAGTTCAGTGATTCACTAGTAAGTTAGTCTTTTATAACTAAATGTCACGAGATATCACACGAGAACTTGATTAACTATATACTTAGTAGTAGTTGCAGATAAGGTGTCACCTGCTCTTAACAATTTTTTCAATTTTGTGTCTTTCAGTATCATAAAAAGATTTTAAGTTTTTTAAATGTAAATTTCAAATTTTTTAAAATTTACGTCAAGAAAATGAAGTAAACGCTGGCCAGCAGGCGGATCCACGAAGGATACAAGGCATTAATCATAAAGAAATAATGAAAAACGCCTGCCTGCAGTCACTAAAGCCGTAGCCTTAGTCCGAACAGGAGAGAGCCAATGGGCGCTGTGAGCGCTCTTGCCCAGAGAGAACTAATCTCCCTGGAGCTCCTGCCTGTTGTCAAGAAGGACAGCCAGCTCGGCTCTATCTGTGCTGCAACATAGCCAGAGAAGGTTTTATCAAAACCTCTCTGACTGTGCTATGCACAGAAAGAGGACTGCAGTGGCCAGCGGATCTCCGTAGAGATACAAACAGCATTTACGTCAAGAAAATGAAGTAAACGCTGGCCAGCAGGCGGATCCACGAAGGATACAAGGCATTAATCATAAAGAAATAATGAAAAACGCCTGCCTGCAGTCACTAAAGCCAGTCAGAGAGGTTTTGATAAAACCTTCTCTGGCTATGTTGCAGCACAGATAGAGCCGAGCTGGCTGTCCTTCTTGGACAACCAGGCAGGAGCTCCAGAGATTAGTTCTCTCTGGGTAAGAGCGCTCACAGCGCCCATTGGCTCTCTCCTGTTCGGACTAAGGCTACGGCTTTAGTGACTGCAGGCAGGCGTTTTTCATTATTTCTTTATGATTAATGCCTTGTATCCTTCGTGGATCCGCCTGCTGGCCAGCGTTTACTTCATTTTCTTGACGTAAATGCTGTTTGTATCTCTACGGAGATCCGCTGGCCACTGCAGTCCTCTTTCTGTGCATAGCACAGTCAGAGAGGTTTTGATAAAAACCTTCTCTGGCTATGTTGCAGCACAGATAGAGCCGAGCTGGCTGTCCTTCTTGGACAACCAAGCAGGAGCTCCAGAGATTAGTTCTCTCATTGTAAGAGCGCTCACAGCGCCCATTGGCTCTCTCCTGTTCGGACTAAGGCTACGGCCTTAGTGACTGCAGGCAGGCGTTTTTCATTATTTCTTTATGATTAATGCCTTGTATCCTTCGTGGATCCGCCTGCTGGCCAGCGTTTACTTCATTTTCTTGACGTAAATGCTGTTTGTATCTCTAGGTAGGAACTGATCCCACGTCAGAACACTTACTGTGCATAGCACAGTCAGATAGGTTTTGATAAAACCTTCTCTGGCTATGTTGCAGCACAGATAGAGCCGAGCTGGCTGTCCTTCTTGGACAACCAGGCAGGAGATCCAGAGAGAATAACTATCTGGGTAAGAGCGCTCACAGCGCCCATTGGCTCTCTCCTGTTCGGACTAAGGCTACGGCTTTAGTGACTGCAGGCAGGCGTTTTTCATTATTTCTTTATGATTAATGCCTTGTATCCTTCGTGGATCCGCCTGCTGGCCAGCGTTTACTTCATTTTCTTGACGTAAATGCTGTTTGTATCTCTACGGAGATCCGCTGGCCACTGCAGTCCTCTTTCTGTGCATAGCACAGTCAGAGAGGTTTTGATAAAACCTTCTCTGGCTATGTTGCAGCACAGATAGAGCCGAGCTGGCTGTCCTCGTCTGGACAACCAGGCAGGAGCTCCAGAGATTAGTTCTCTCTGGGTAAGAGCGCTCACAGCGCCCATTGGCTCTCTCCTGTTCGGACTAAGGCTACGGCTTTAGTGACTGCAGGCAGGCGTTTTTCATTATTTCTTTATGATTAATGCCTTGTATCCTTCGTGGATCCGCCTGCTGGCCAGCGTTTACTTCATTTTCTTGACGTAAATGCTGTTTGTATCTCTACGGAGATCCGCTGGCCACTGCAGTCCTCTTTCTGTGCATAGCACAGTCAGAGAGGTTTTGATAAAACCTTCTCTGGCTATGTTGCAGCACAGATAGAGCCGAGCTGGCTGTCCTTCTTGGACAACCAGGCAGGAGCTCCAGAGATTAGTTCTCTCTGGGTAAGAGCGCTCACAGCGCCCATTGGCTCTCTCCTGTTCGGACTAAGGCTACGGCTTTAGTGACTGCAGGCAGGCGTTTTTCATTATTTCTTTATGAAATTTTTTAAAATTGTAAGATTGATTTGAGCAAATGAATTTAAAATGAATTCTCTTGGGCACATTCCTCAATATGCCGAAAAACAGTACCGGCTGATTGCGGACTGCCAACAATGTGATCAAATTTTGCAATATAGTTCGGCATTTCGTGAAATGCCCAACTATAACCAGCATTTCGCGAAATGCCGGAATTGAAACCGCATTTCGCGAAATGCCGAATTTCGCAATATGCCGCTGACATATATATATAACGGAATAATAAAGAGTCAAAACTGACACCAGTCCACGGATCCACGGGGGATACACAGATATCAATGAGATTAGGAAAATATCAAAACGTGGACACCCAGAAATCTAACCAACCTTAATCACGCGACCGGTTTCGGAACCGACGTGGTCCCTTCATCAGGCGACTCCTGGCTATCACTCGCTGCAAACGTTCCTGGGGGGCTATAGGATTCCGTATTCGAATGGGAGGGCAGGCTGAAAGTTCGGGGGATAGGGGGGCACGTTGGACACTTCCGGGAGGAAGGGGGGCCTGGGAAGGCTGGGAGGCGCTCCTGTGCTCAGTAGAATGGACGCTAACAATGTCAGACTCGGAAGGTGGGGACTTGTTGAAACGAAGGATATGTTCCCAATTTTTTGAGAGGATAGTCCGCGCAAAGTTGGCTAATCCTCCGTTTTTCTTTCTGATGTTTTCATCTGTTGCACAGTCGATCACAGGCACCAATAAATCAGGTAAGTCGTGACAATGACCTGGAGTTTCCGTTACACGGTTGGTTTTAACCCATTTGATTCAGACATAACTTCTAAATGAAGTTGTTATTTTAATGGAGGATTCCTTCTTCTACACTATTTGGATTTTTTGGCAATTCCTGGTTATCTGCTAGGTTCTTCTTCGTCGTCTGGTTCTTCTTCTTCCTGTTCCTGTTCTTGAAATTAGGTCGCATTCTGTTCCTGTTCTTGTTCCTGAAATCAGATCCCATTCCGTTTCTAGACGCCACCACCAGGACGCAAAGTTTTAACTTTTTTTGGCAAAAATTGGATAAAAACAATTTCAGCGATTTTTGAAATAATTTTCGAAAAAATCGAAGAAAATTAACCAATTTTCAATTTTCAGTGTTCAATTTTGGTAAAAACTCACTGAGGGTTCTACATATTTATTTTCTCTGGCCCACAGGGTCTGCCCTCTTTAGTTCTTGCCGAGGGAGTGCATATAATCATTTTTGCCGGTCTGGAAAGTCTGCATCCACCCCCATTCCTTCACGTTATCCTGTGCCTAATATTCAAGGTGGTTCAAGCTGCTAGTCAATGCTTGTGTAGCGGGGTTAGTAAGAATTCCTACCTACTAACGCCGTTACCACACCCGGAAGTGGCGAATGTGGAGACCGTAGCACAGATGGACAGCGAACCGACCACAGGAAACGGTCGGGACAGCCTCGCCTCGCCAGACAATAAACACGATAAATAACCTGCCTTAAGGTGCTGGTATCCTTTTGTGCAGTGCTTTTTTAGTGATTTTTCGAAACCCTATAACTTTCGCAGTTTTGGGAGTTGGAAAGAGCTTTATACATCGTTTTAAAGCTTATAATCTGTACATTAACATGAGCTTATGAAACTAGCCAATTGGCAAGAAAATAGCAAAAAATTGCCGACATGCTGACATCTGACAGACTGAATATAGACCGAAAATTTTTGAACATCGATTTCTCAAAACTGTAGAATCGGCCAAAATTTCTTCTTGTGCCACGATATGAAGGACATGTGGGCCGAGGGACATTTTTTTTGGATTTGGCTCAAGAAGTCTCGGTACTCCAGAAAATACGGCAAACGCGCGATGACACGAAATTTCGCAACTTTCTATTCAGTTTTCTCACACCTGGAGACGTTTTAGCTCAAACCAAGAAAAATGTCCCTCCGCAATAGGGCGAATTTTCATTCAGCCCAAAATCACGGGAATCCATTGGGTAGTTTTTGAGAAATCAATGTTCAAAACAAAATAATCGCAATTTTGCAAAAATGGTTTTTCGGCGAATTCTCTAGCTTAAAGCAACGAACTCCTGCGAATAGGTATTGATAAAATGCGCAATTGGACGGTGTATCGATTGAGTATAAATAAGCCGAAATTGTCTGTAAGATTTGGCAGTAATTCTGAAAAAAACTGGTTTCTTCAAAAATGGCCATTTTTTGACCCCAAAAATCGATTTTGGCTTATACTGTCTTAACCACTAGAGGTAGCTCAAGAGTTGTAAAAGCAAAAATGTTCATTTGGGTGGCCTCCTTCCAGCCATAACAACCAATCCGGTGTAGCGACCACGTACTAAGAGAATAAGAGCAAAAACCAAAACTTACTTATCTTTACACCTAAAAATCCGGGACTGGTCCCAGAATGTTAAAGAGCACGAAAATAATGTATTTGGAAAGTTTCACCCACTTTCATGAAGAATTGAAGCTTATAGGGTCGAATTTACACAAAGCGATACCAGCACCTTAGGGGGGGGTCCACCATGAAAAATTTTATGGTTACAGATTTTGCTCATTTTCACACAAAATTTTGTCACATATGTCCTGCATATCGAGTTTCAATTTCAAGTAGTTTCGTTTAGTACTTAACGAGTAACCTGCTATTAATTGCATGCAATTTGAAAACAAGTGAAAACGGCGGTGCCGCAGCAAATAAAGGCAGTTTACACCTGAACTTCCTTGAGAATGGAGCTTCATTCGGTTGTAAGTTTGTTATCTGATGCAAACAAAGAAGTTAGGGTAGCTTTGAATGGGGAAGCTTTTCTTTATTACTTTATTTAGTGATTTAGGGAGTAGCACCGGCGCTGGAAAGCCTTGAAAACGAAAATCATTTAACGGCCAATAACTTAAATTTGGTGCAATTTCGGGCCATAGTCCAAGAAAAAAAAATCCGTGTTCTGGTGTCAGTTTTGACTCTTTATGATTCTGTTTTATATATATATACATATATATATATATTATTATATACTATATATATATATATATATATATATATATATATATATATATATATATATATATTTAACCTGATATTCGGGAATATATATTTCTCAATCTATATATATACATATTCATGTGACGAATCCAATCCATTTCCAACCCTGCAGACATGTTCACGACAATGAGAGCTTTCGATTGATGTAAAATTTATCATATTTCGAAAAATTTGAAAAATCGCTATTTTTGAGATTATGGTTGTCAGACCCCCATATTTAACCCCAGCGACCAACTGGGTGCACTATCCTGCACCATTTGTGCCCAAACTCGACCTAAAGTCATCAATAATGGTGCGCAAATAGATAGTCTAACATTTTATAGGCCTGTGTTGCCATAGCTCTATGTTATTTGCCAAAAACCGGGAATTTTCAAAATTTTGCTAAAAATTGAGATTTCTGCGCCAGAGAAATCTCGAAATCGAATAGAGTTAACCAGGATCAATTGGTATCGTTCGAATTGTCTTGTCATAAGCTGTGATTTGTAGGAAGTAGAATTTTTAATTAGGCCTTACAGCTTTCAGAATATGTCATCAAAGTTGCTGACCCCCAATTCTACGTTGCAAAACAGTCAAATTTGGCTGTTCGCATACTTAAAAAATTAATTAAAAATTTTTGAAGCCCTAAATTAAAATTCTGCTTCCTACAAATCACCCTTCTAGATCGTACTTATGATATAAGATGGACGTTGAAGTGATCCGCTTTGTCGTTGGCGAGATTTCTCCGGCGCACGGAAAAAATCACCACTTTTTCCGTTTCCTATGCCACACATACTGACATCAACTTTGAGGTGAAATTACTCGCTAACCGTAAGAGGTCCGAGCTTCATTTCAAAAACTCGTTAAAATATACCAATCGGACAACAAAATATGTGAAAATGAGCAAAATCGGAGATGGTCGAAAAATCGGCCAAAAATGGACCCCCCTTAAGTGATGAAATGCCTCTTCACTTTCAATCAGATTTGAACAGGACTTCCTACCTAGTCAGGAGCTCAGACTGATACAAGCATAATTAAAATAGTAACAACAATTTAATAAAAAGGAACAAGCAAGTATTATTAGTTATATAAAATTATTATAAAATATGGGCTAAGCCCTCAGACAATTACAAGCAGACACACAATATAGACTTACAATTTACAGATGCCGACTGGACAGCGTACCAGTAGCTTTTCGGCTTTCAGCCGTCGGCCCGGCCCGGCCCGCTGCCCGGGCTGGACCGGGCCGAGCAAGATTTTGGAGCGGGCCGGGCTGTGGGCCGGGCTGAGAAATTTTTTAACTGCGGGCCGGAGCGGGCCAAAACGGGCCGGATCGACCCTCGAAAATGTTGTGAAATCACTAAAATTAGCTAAATATTTAAGCATTCTTTTAAGTTACAACAAAATATAACATTTCGTAGCATAATTTAACGTTTCCACAATTGCATTGAAGCCTTTAAAATAAACTTGTTTGTAAAATTTTGGAAATTTTCTTTTGGCAGGCCGGGCCGGGCCGAAAAGTTTTGCCAGCGGGCTGGGCAGGGCCGGGTCGGGCCGAGCAAGGTTTTGGAGCGGGCGGGCCGGGCCGGGCTGAAAAAATCCGGCCCGTGCTCATCTCTGCTACACGGGCAAAATATACAAGGGAGATAACACAGAGAAATAGGGGGGGGGAGAATAGCGCAGCAAGCAATAAAGCAAGCGCGCACGATAGTAGAAATATACAAGACTGAAGGGGGAAGCGAGTTGTGGGCTGAACCCTCCCAAGAGCGCCCCCTAGTGAATAAATTCCTCCAATCACGATGTTAGATCGGATAGTACATCGGTTAGGTTACATCGGAGGAATGTTAGAAGTATTGCCCAATTTCTTCACACTGAGACAATGTTTGGACAAGATCAAAAAACCTTCCCCGGCAAATTATCTCAGAAGTACACTATACAGGACCATACTCATTTAGCATAAAAGTGTTTGGTCAGCAATTGTAGCTGCATTTAGTAAGTTTGTCACCAGATGAACTAATATAAGCCAGCCAGATCGGTTTCAATGGCAGCTAACGACACTGATGATGCTGAGCCTTGTATGGGTTTTTATATAGGTTGTATAGGGTTTTCAAATTTTCGGAGTGTTATTTCTATGTCTTGTATACTGTTCGTTGCCGCTAATTATGGCTCCAGTATGGTTTCTACTGCAGTTATTTTGTGTGTTTTCCTAATTTTCTGTAATTCTACATTACTCTGGTATAATGTCAACCGTAGTTTGTTTTTCTACGTATATTTTAGAGCTTAGCGTTTTTGAATATAATCCCGGAGTAATGTGTTTGGTTACTGTATATGTGTATCTGACCAGCATTGTTGCTTGGTCACCCGGCGCACCCTTCTATTTTCCTTCATTTGATCTTCTCCTGGCTCACGGAAGTCTCGAGCTGTATTTTGTCCTTGTGAGTCGGAGTGTACCGTGTATATCGTCAGGAAGTGTCTTGGTATTTTCCAAAATAGCTTTATCTGTGTCTCAAAATCCGCTTGTGTAGTGTGTCGGAGCCCGAGTAGTCCTCCCGGGAATCTGTAATCGATTGATACGAAACATCTTTTGTGTTTTCTAGTACGAGTTTAATTTGTACCAGTGCCTACGCTACGCAGGATAATTCTGCTTTAGTACTAACCCTTGAGCCCTTGGTCATGCCCAGGTCCGGTTTCAAAAGCGGAGGCAATCGGAGGAAATATTCCGAGATTTTCATTTTGAAATTATTCAATTCCATGTTATTCTATATCTTGAAAAACCTTCAAAGTAAATTCTCCTTTCAGTTACGAAGACAGCGAATTGTCTAATCTCTTCAATTTTGGGTGCGCAGCATTCTACTGTGTCGGGGTATTTGTGTAAGGTGGTTGGCTCATTGCCTTTAGAGTATTATAGCTGAGTGGTATAAATCCAAATTTTATGGATTGCTTAATTCTAGCGGGTCATTGTAGTATCTGAATTTTCTACGAGTTTGCTTTTCAATGTATCTTTATGATTGAATGTTCCACTTCTAGTGCCGTTCTTGCTTTGTTGCAAATCTGTATACCATCCTGTATTTTTTAATTGATTTGAATTTCAGTTTTCTAGTTTTTTAAAACAAACTCGCGTCACCTAATGGTTTTCTTCGTTACATTTCATTAGTCGGTTAGAGTAACTGCACAGGTAGATTGTAACATTCGGACACCCTCAGAACTTGCAACTTTTTTGTTTCATTTAAATAGTTGATTTTGGGATCCAAACATTACATTATCCTTTATTTTTGTTCTTTATTATAACATCATCCAAATATCTACAACAAAAATATGTGGAGGTCAAATTGTTTGATCGTTTGCAACCGTTACTACTTAAATCACAAAATTATAGTATAAATGATTAATAATTGTACTAATTCTTCTAGGATACTGCATCAATGAATAATAACATGACTGATGAGTTCAGCTAGATATGAGTTTTAAATCAGGCTCGCATAAAGCAAATGCAATTCAGAGTTGACAAGTTACAGCAAGAAGACTGCTTCTAGGTGTTTGAAGCGACGGTCCCTCAGTCCAACTATCCATTTCAGGATCGTAAATTAGAACACTATTTGTAACCTCGCTTTCCCCAATGTACCCACCGATCGCATAAATTTTTCCATCAACGATGGTTAAAGAATGAGTGTAACGTCCTTCAGGCATGGATTGAAGAGAAGTCCAGGTGTCAGTTGCTGGATGATAGGCAGAGACAGAAGACACAGGATATCCAGGGCCCCATCCACCAATCGAATAAACTAATCCATTCAAGGCAATAATGTTGGGCCAATCATCAACATTCGGTATTGATCTTATGGGCTGCCTTTGACCAGTTTCAATGTCGTATTTCCTGCAGACTGATTTTCCTGTTAAAATAGTAGTTGAGTTTATAAAAAAGCAAAGCCGAAAATTTCATACTGTGTATTGTTTAGCAGTTGCTAGCTTAGCTAGCAAGCTATGCTTGTTTAGCAATCACAGTCCTGTATGAATTAGTCAAAGCACTGTGCGATATTGCGATGTCGATTTCGCCTAGTCCCTGAAAATTTCAGGGATTTCACTGAATCCCTAACATTTTCAAAAAAGTCATGTTAAAACCTTTTTGATTGGTGATTTGATTACCGATTGACAGATTTTGCAAAATCCAGTATCACAGAGTGGTGAATTTCCTTTGAATTTTATCAAATATTTTATGTTAAATTGTAAATTGTTGTCAAACTGCTCCAGAATAAATAATATTTTATTGTATAAGTTTGCTTGGCTAGCTTACAGTATCAATTTATGCTGAAAAATAAAAGGTATATGGTTCTTTAATGTTGTTTGCTAATGTCATTAAATTTAAGTAAAATATTTAACATTCGTTTTACATTACCATATTCTCGAGCTTCTTTTACAACAACTGGACAACGGATATCACAAAAATGCTATAGCGCAAATTGAACAAATTCTTCTGAACGTTTAAATTCCTAAGAATTGGTCAAGAAAACCTGAAGTTCTAGTTCATTTGAAAAAAAGCAGCAATCATATATACCATAAAAGTGACAACAGCAAGTATACAAAATAAAAAGTAAAATCAATTAGTACTTAAGGGATAGCTTAAGGTGGTGATTCCGTTTGGTCTCATCAACTTTGACTCACTATTACGCATCATTACTTGGAGTTAAGAAGCCATCTTTATATCTTTAGCTTTCCTAGATCATTTTATTGCATTGTCGAAGGAATTTAATTTTCCAGATTTTTTGCAGACTAAAGTATATTGTTTCTTGAGCCATTGTTTATATCACTCGATACCTCTATCAAATACTGAGGACACTTAGTTATTGTGAAATCGCTCTTCGTTATGGAGATATAAGCTAAAATGAAGCGCAACCTGGATTCAGCCTACTTTTCTCAAATTTGGCAAACGACCAGTTTAGCTAGAAAGCAGCAATCGGAGTAACTAAAAAAGGGTCCGCGGGGTATTTTTGTATAGAAAACAGTTGTTAAGTCGCAAGAACTCTATGGCTTACATATTTAATGCTCCAAAATTGCTGGAAAAAAGGTAGTGTTTTCACAAAAACTTCATTTCTATGACAGCAGCCTACGGGATAGTAATTGGAAGAAGATCATCCCTCGGATAACTGGTCTCTGTGAGACCTTTAAATTGAAAACCGTGATTAAATGCTATGGCTTGCGTAGCTCATGAAATAATGGGTTATTTGATTTCTGAAAACACGACAAGGTTTTGAAGCCAAAATGAAAGAACATAAGTACAACATAAGTGAGTTGAGTAAGTAGATTCTCTAAAAAGACTGTCCAATTTCGAACAGTGTTTCTGACGTGTATGTAATGTGGGTAATAGCGACTCAGCTATCACCCCCTTCCAAGTCCTTTCCCAATTCTAGCTTTCGCTGTTTTTCCAAAATTCCCCCAAAATTCCCCAAATTCCCCTTAAATGTTGTATTGTTATTATCATTGGGTAGCCGATAATTTTGTAGTGAGTTTTGTATGTAAAAACTCCCTTAAATTTGCAGTGCTGACTTTCTGCTCATATTTTAAAAATTATCCAAAATCTCTAATTTCCGCATTTTTCGAGCGTAAACTTAACATTGCAATTATTCGTTTTGGCTTGTCGAAGATAGACCCTTCCGTTCCCAACGCATAACAAAGTTCTCCTAGTTACGAGCACGCCATTTTCCTTT